>CAUYLG010043130.1:0-48141 GCA_963573385.1 Cacajao melanocephalus
TAGCAATGTGGTTTGCTGCTCTCCTCCCCATCAACTGTATCTGACATTTCTCCTCATGTTATCCCTCCCTAACTCCCTACCCCACAGTGTCCCTCCCTTAATACCCCTCCACAGACCCCAGTGTGTGTGTCTTTTGATTAGAGTTTAATCCATTTCCTTTTAAAATAATTCCCGATAAGAGGAGAGTTAAGTCTGTCATCTTGCTATTTGTTTTCTAGATTTCTTGTAGCTTTTTGTTCCTCATTTCCTGCATTACCGCATTACTGTCTTCTTTTTGCATATTTTTTGTACTAAAGCATTTAAATTTTCTTATTTCCTTTTGTATGTATTATGCAACTATTTAATTTGTAGTTACCATAAAGTTCAAATTGAACATCCTCAAGTTACAATACTATTATTTGAATTTATAACTTAACTCCAATAACATGAAATTTCTGATTCTTTAATAGCTCTATCCTCACCCCGTTCAACTGTTGAAATCAGAAAATTCATCTTTATACGTTTTTGCTCAAAAACATAAACTAATAAATATTTTAAATGCATTAGTCTTTTAAATTCTATAGAAAACAAAATGTAGAGTTATAAACCAAAATAAGAATTACAATAGTTTTCTACAAATGATAGTTTTATTTTTACAAGCATTTTTCTCATGAATCATGTAGAAAAAAATGGAGTTGCAGGTTACTTTTACAGTAATACCAATTTTTATACTTTTCCATTGGTTTAGCTATATTGAAATCTTTCTTTATACAGCTTCAAGTTCCTGTTTAATGTCCTTTTATTTCACCCTGCAGAGCTCCCTGAGCATTTTTTGCAGCTCAGGTGTAGTGATAACAAAGTCCCTCATCTTTTATTTATCTGTGAATGTCTTAATTTCTCTATCACTTGTGAATTATAATTTTACTGGATATAGAATTATTGTTTGCCACATTTTCATTTTACCGCTTTTACTCTGTCAGATCATGACCTCTGAACTCCAGACTTTCTGAGAAGAAACCTCCTGATCTTATTAAAAATTTCTTGTATAAGATAAGTTGCCTGTTGCTTTTTGTTGTCAATGTTCTTACTTTCATCTAAGGTTGTGGGAGATTGCTTGTAAAGTATCTTGATGTAGGTCTCTTTGACTTCATCTTACTTGGAGTTTGTTGAGCTTTTATGGTGTTTCTTTCATGTATTTCATCCAATTGGGGAAGTTTTAAGCAATTCTTTATTTAAATATTCTTTATGCTCTTTTCTCTCTATTCTTCTAAAACTATCACAACACATAAGTTGGTCTGTTTGATGGTGTTGCACAGGTCCCCTAGGCTCTGTTTACTTTTCTTCAATTCTTTTAAAATTCTGTGTTCCTCAGACATGTGAATTTCCACTTCAAGTTCACTGATTATTTCTTCTGCCTACTCAAGTTTGCTTTTATTGTCTTTATTGATTTTTTAAATTTAAGTTTTTCTCCTTTTCTGCTCCAGAATTTCCTTTTGTTGTTGTTCCATTTTAGCTTTTCTTTATTGGTATTTTTATTTTGTTTATGCATTGTTTATTTTATTATTTCCACATCTTTAGTTTTAAAAGCATCATTAAGGCAGTTGTTTTGAAATCTGTGTTGTAGACTCATCATGATATCATTTTTAAGGAAACTTTCTGCATCATGATATCATTTTTAGGGAAACTTTCTGTTTATATATTTTTTTCTTGGAACGGCCATGCATTCCATTTTTTTTTTTTTGGTTGTTGTTTTGTTTTGTTTGTTTTTGTATGGCCTGTAAATTTTTGTTGAAAACTGGATACTTAATAATGTGGTAACTCTGAAAATTAGATTCTCTTCCTTTCCTAGGATTTGCTTTTCGTGAAGATTTTTCAGCTTTTCCCTATGCATATACAGTAACATTCTAATATTCACTGTGTATACATTTATTTTTAAGTGTCCTAGGCTTTAATATCAGAATTCCAAAAGGGGGAAAAATAAAAATAAGGGAGAATTTATAGCATCAGCTCTTTAAATATTCTGGATGTCACTTCTGCTGGAGAGAGAAGGGTTTACAACAATGAGGGGAGGTACCATCACATAGCTATTTGTCTTTCTGTTCACAACATTGTGATTAGAAGCATCAATTAATGATCAGGACACAAATCCCGGATCTTGGAATTGTTGGAAAAGAACTTTGAAGAAAGTGCTTTTATGTGGTTGAGATCATTGATGCAATATTTAGTCTTCAGAAAAAAAATCTAGTATTTACCCAGATAAAGAAGAAAAGAAAAGGTAACAAAGCTCACCATTAAGATTTAGAAAAATAATTTTAAAAACAGTGTTTTACATAATTTAAATCTTCATGATGCTTTTCAGGTAAAAGCCATATATCCAAATATATTTGTTACCTACTGTATACTGCATATTTGAAGACACACAATGTGCCTTCTCATATTAAAAGCTGAACACACTTGGTGATGAAGTATATATAATAGCACATACTTACAATGTTTATATGTTCAGTTACTAAACAATACATGATTATTTGTCTTTATGTGTTCAGATAAACTAGCTCATCAGACAATCAATATGGCAGCTACAAATAATGAAGTATTGTTGCTGTCTCCTTACTCCTTAGTTTAGCAATGTAAAAGTTACTGTCCCATAACCAAAAATAAGACACCCAGAAACCAGAAAGGGAGTAAGGCAGAAAAGGATTTACTAAGCCAGAGAAAAGCTCTCAGTAGCAAAAGAGGACCCAAAAAGCGTTGCCAAAATGGGGCTCAGTTCTGGGTCTTTTATGTGGCAGAAACAAGGAAGTCTTCTATGGGTTCTGCCTTAATGAGTGGGGAGGGAGGGAGTTCCCTCTAGGGGTGTTGCATCTGTGCAGGCCTGGCATTGGCCATAGTGACTCCATCTTGCTTATCACAATGATTGCCTAAGCCAAATGCATGGGGGCACTAAAACCATAATGCTAATGGAATTATAATTTCAAGGTCATTTGAGAATGCCCTTGGTCTTTTTCTGAGCTTGTGAAGGCAGCCTGAAAGTCTCTTCTTAGCAAGGATCTTGATATAGGAGGAAGTTTTTAACCACATTTCCTCCTGCTAGCTACGTAACAGGGGTGGTGCCGGTGTAGTCTTACAGACGTTGTCCCTCTCCCCAAAACTTCCCTCTCTATTTGCCTAAGCAACTCCTATCTTCCTCCTCTCTCAGTATTATTTTTAGAAATGGGAGTCGTAAAAAATATTTTTATGCCAGACTCAGATGTGGTTGCCGTGAATTAGAAGCAATGTAGGCTTCAGTGGCAAAAAGCAGGAGAAGTTCACATCAAACTACTTTTTGGCAAAGGTACATATGAACAGATTCAAGAATATGCATAAGAAACATTAACAGACAGAAAAGTGAGAATGAGTCAATTAATGAATAAATAAATGTATTAATATAATAGGAGAAATTGAAGAGAATTATGACAGTAATATATGAGTACTGAGGTAGAATTAGCTCATTGCTGCATCTTAGGGCCAAAATAACAGAGGAGAAAGAAATAAGAAGGAGAAGAAGAAGAAGAGCATTAGAAGGAGGAGGAAGAGGAAAAAAATGTAAACGAGAAAAGAAAACATTATCAGTGAGAAAAAGAAATAATAATAATAAAAATATTGCATGTGCATCCTATAGGTTGTCTGCATAGGTAATAAAGAAAAAATTCCTAAGAATAGCTAGCTAGCTAGATAACATATCTGTATATATGAATTTATATTTATGTATTTATATTTATAAACATACATATTTATAAACATATTTGTTTATATTTATAAACACAAATATAAATATAAAAATTCCTAATATATATTTTAATTCAATATAAATATGAATTTTTTACATCCTAAGAATACATATAGTCTTATTAGTTTTTATATTTATATTTATATTTTATATAAATCATGATAAAAAGATAAAACATTAATTAAAAACTCTGAGAAATAAAGGAGCAGAATAATCCTGGGATAAAGCATAAACATACATGTAAAGAAATGCTTTATAAAAATAGAATAATTAAAATTATAACTAAAAGTAGGTGTTTGTTTCTTTAAAAATTAAATATGTACGCTAAGAGTTAACTGAATTAAAAGAAATAAACATAAGCTAGGAAACACAAAATTGTAAGTATAGAGGTAAAACAAGTAGACAGAATACCCTTATGAATTTCAAGATTTTATGAAATACAAAACGTAACACCTTGATCCCAAGGAAACCAGGAAACTCACACTATTCAATTACTATGACAGTAAAAATAGAAATCATCAAAATGTTGACACTTCCAAAATCAGCTGTCCATCCAGTTCTACATGTAAATCCCGTCAAACACAAAGGATGCAAACTTTGACAGTTGTTTAAATTGGTACAAACCATGCAAATTTAAATCCTTTATATAAATTTAGAATAGCACAGGTACCAAGATCTGATAAAGTACACAAAGGCAAATGATATAAAAACCTTTTTTCTTTTGAATATTGAAGCTAAAAGTTCCAATAAATTCTATCAAAGTTTAGCAGTATATTAAAATAATAACATATTTTCACCAATTATGGTTTATTGTAGGAGTTAAAGGATATATTAATTTTGAAATCCAATTAATGTCACTTAAGATATTGATAGTTTTAAAGATCAAAACTGGTATTTATAAGGTTGAAGAGACATTCAATAAAATTAAAGATGCATTGATCACAAGAAAAAAAATCACACTGAAAACTTCTCTGAAAAAACATTACAATACAAATAAACTATTTATCTACACATACACATATATAAGCAGGCATATTATTCTAGAATTGTGGTGTAATATTTTCTCCAGTGTAAGTGAACATTATTAACTTTCAACACTTTCAGGACAATACAATTATATGCATAAGTTTATGTATGTAGAGTCTGGAAGGATTCACATAAACTTTGAACAGTTGCTGACTCTAAGAAAAGAATTGAAGACAGACCATTAAGGCACTATATTAAGTTTTACTTCAGATTGCTGAAAATACATCTTGTTCATTTTTTTGTTTGCTGTTTTTGAGCTTGCATATAAATTTCATTCAGATTTTAAAAGTTAAAAAATAATAGAACTTATAATAAAGAAAAATACATTCATATATATTTCTCTTCATATATACAACACTAACAGTAAAAATGTTTGTGCTGAGAGCTATTAAAGGTTAACAGAAAGGCATAAGAAAGGTAATTGTACTTCTGACTTCAAAATAATAGTACAATAATTTTGGATTTTACTGGATTGTTGACACCTAATGTGATGACCAACAGCATGATAGTATCATGAGTCAGGGAGTCTTCAGTATAAGCTGTCAAAGATGAGAAGCTTCCTTGAACATTCTGGCTAGTGATCCTTCAATTGCAAAGGAATGACTGACATACAACAGTGTGTCTGTGATATCTTACAATATGTTCTTTCTATTGTTGTACATTCATCAAAACTACCTGACAGCCTTCCTATAATCAAGTCTGCAGCTGCATGTTATTTGAAATGTGATGTTGATAGCTAAAAATATAAGCTGAAAATTAATGACAATTTTTCTCTTTCATACTTAGTTGATAAAAATATGCATTTAATAAAAGAAAGTTATTAAAGGAAATGAAGCACATAAAAATAAATCTCAACCAGGTTTTTAAACAGAAGTTCTTGGATGGGTTTCAGGTAAGTCCTCAAATCCTCAAAATTCGCATGCATAATTTTAGGCATATCTTTATTGTTGTAACAAGAAATTTCATTAACTTTCATCAGATTTTAAACTGTGTATGTACCAGAAGGAATTTAAGAATACATGTAAGTAAATAAAAGACTTTAACATAGGCTTTAGATTGTATAACTTGTGTTTGTGTGTATGTGTGTGAGTGTGTGTGCACGTGCACACGTGTGTGTGTATGTTTAAAAAGAGAGAAAGAAAGAGAAGAGATGTGTATATAATTGACATAGCTGCTGTTCCTTTGAAATTTTTAACTACCAAATACATGTAGTGCATTATGTGAATGTTTAAAAACTATTTCTGTGTTAGGAAGTGGTGTGGGGAGAATCTGAACCATCAATGTTATTTATTAAATTGAACATTTATGTGAAGATACAACAGGACAAGTGCAAAGACATTTCTGAAGTGGAAAAGCTGAGAGTACTTTTTATACTAATTATCAAGGCTTCCTATAAAACCTTATAAATTAATACAGTGCTGTCTTGAGTCAAAAATGGAAAAATGCATCCTCTGAACAACGACAAAAAACAAAACGGCCAAAAATGGGGTCACACGTAAATGGACACTTGATTTATGGCAATGTTGCAGAGCATTGGTGAAAGGAGATTCTTTTTAATGACCAATGCTGGGTCAGTCATATATACGTGTAGAAACAACGAAAGAATCTCTAAACACAAATTTACTTCCTATACACAAATTTAATTCCAGATAAATTTTATATCTCATAACATTCTGCAAGGAAACATATGAGCATAACTTCTTGCCCTTTGAATAGGTAAAATATAATAAACAGGGCACAAAAAGTACAAACCATCAAAGATAAAAAAAAAGAAAAGAAAATCACATTGACCCTATGACCAATTTGCTGTCCAGACAGAAAATTTTCACAAAAGTCATGTTTATACTTGCAATTTTACATTCTCACTTTTCATTCTTTCTCCAGCCTTTTCCCATTGTTTGTTGGACCACACAACTTTCCCAAAATGAGTAGTCAAAGTGACTACTGGCTTTCATCTTCATAAGCCAATATTTATCTCTGGTGCTCACCTTATATTAAGCAGTATTTGATACAATTTGTGACTTACTCCAAGACAAAATGTGTAATTCTCTGGGGTTCCAACACTCTATACTTTCTTGATACTCCTGTTACCCCACTTTCAGCTTTTTCCCAAGGGTCTTTCTTTGATTATATCATTGCTCATGCGATAACATTAAAATATATCATGACTACAACATGGACTTCTTTCTTATATATTTTCTCTGAGTACTGCATGAAGTCTCATGATTTAAAAAACATCTGTAGTCTCTTTAACTTCAAAAATATTTCTTCCATTTAGTGTTATTCCCTAATATTTAGACATATATTTTATCACCTGGGCATCACAGTCTGTATATCTAATATGCATCTCAAATTTAACATGGTTGAAACAGAACTTATCATTCACCTCATGTGCCACCATGCAAAATCTGCTCCTTCCCCAGGTATCCCACCTAAATAATACGTTCCTTGGAGACTAGTAACATTTCTTGATGATTCATTTTTCTTTAACACTTATATTAGGTTGTGTTATATTATATTAGGTAGGTTGGCAAAACAGTAATTGCGGTTTTTGCCATTACTTTATTCCTTCTTTAAGCCCTCTCAGTATTGCTTCTCAAATGTAATCAAACTTTAATTTTTCTTATTCCCAATTGAAATATTTGTATCCCAAGACACAAACAACTCTGTCTGAGTTACTGAGACATCTTCCTACACACTGTCACTGTTTAAATAATTGATCTTGTTTTGAACGCTAACCTCTGTAGCGAAGCTGGGGAATTTGTGTGAACAATTTTCTTTCTAAGTTTCTTACTCTCTCTCCCTCTCTTTCACAGATGCCAATGAGTCATAGGTTTGTTCTTTTTACATAATCCCATAATTCTCAGAGCTTTACTTCATTATTTTGCTTTTATATCCTTATTTTTTTCTGACTAAGTTGATTGTAAGAACCTGTCTTAAAGATCTGAGATTTTCTTCCTCAGCTTGGTTTATTCTGGTGTTAATGCTTATTGATTGTATTATGAAATTCTTGCAGTGACTTTTTTAACTCTATCAGATTAGGTTTGGTTCTTTCTTAAAATGACAATTTCATCTTTCAGCTCTTTAATCTTTGTTGTGAATCTTTGTAATCTTCATTGCCATCCGGATTCTTAATTCTCTGTCATTTCAGCCATGTATAGGAAAATTAAATATTGTTAAACATGGCCATACTGCCCAAAGCAATTATAGATACAATGCCTTTTCTATCAAATTACCAACATCAGTTTTTCACATAATTAGAAAAACTTATTCCAATATTCACATGGCTCCAAAAAAGGGCCCAGGTAGCCAAAGCAATCCAAAGCAAAAAGAAAAAATGCTGGACACATCATACTACCTGACTTCAAACTATGCTACAAGCCTACAGTAACAAAAACAACATGGTAATGGTACAAAAATGGACACATAGACAATTGGAACAAGTTAGCACAACCAGAAATTAAGCCATATACAACCATCTGATGTTCAATGCAGTCAACTAAATGTAGCAAGCAATGAAGAAAGGACTACCCTATTCAATAAATAGTGCTGGGGTGACTGGACAACTATATACAGAAGATAGAAAGTGGACCTATTCCTTTTACCACATACAAAAATCAATCGATATGGGTTAAATACACAAATATAAAACCTGAAATTATAAAATCTCTAGAATCGAACCTATGAAATACCACTCTGGACATTGTTCATGGCAAAGATTTCATGATGCAAACTCCAAAACAATTACAAAATTACAAGTACAATTATAAAAGCAATTACCTAATTAAACTAAAGAATGTCTGTACAGCAAAAGAAAATACCAGCATATTATATAGACAATCTACAGAATAAAAGAAGATACTTAATTCCAAACTAATATTCAGAATTAATGAAGAACTTAAACAAACCAAAGAGCAAAAATCAAAAAATTTCATTTAAAAAAATGGGCAAAGAACACGAACAGACTTCTCAAAAGAAGACATGTGTGTAGACAACAAACATTAGAAACTGCTCAATATCACAAATTATTAGAGAAATGCAAATCAAAACCATAATGAGTTATTATCTCATGCCAGTCAGAATGGTTATTATTAAAAAGTCAAAAATCACAGATATTGGTGAGATTGTAGAGAAAAAGGAATGCTTAAACACTGTTTACGGGAATTTAAACTAGTTCAATAACTGTAGAAAGCAGTTTGAGGATTTCTCAAAGAACTTAAAACTGAACTGCCATTCAATCCAGCAGTCACATTACTGAGCATATGTCCAAAAGGATATAAATCAGTCTCTCTAAGGACTCATGCTAGTGTATGTTTATTGCAGCACTTTTCACAATAGCAAATACATGGGATCATCGTTGATGCCTATCAACAGTGGACCAGATTTTAAAAATGTGGAACATATACATCACGTAATACTACATGGTCATAAAAAGAATAAAATTATATTCTCTGTAGCAATGTGGATGCAGCTAAAGGCCACTATCCTAAGCTAACTGATGCAGAAACAGAAAACCGTACACCACATGTTGCCACTTGTAAGTGCTAACATGTGGTACACATGGTAGCTAAACACTGAATACACATAGTCACAAAATGGAACAATAGACATGGTGGCCTACCTGAGAGTGGAGAGTAGGAGAAATGTGAGGATTGAAAAACTACATATTGGGTCCTATGCTTGCTACCTGAGTGCCAAAATAATTTTTACACCAAAGCTCAGCAACACATAATTTGTCCATGTAAAAAACTGGCGCATCGTATACCTCTTGAACCTAAAATAAAATCTGGAAAAAGTGTAGTCATTCAATATAGACAATTTGGTGATAATTCCACCAGTTTTTCACTACCCAGAAAAACTCAGCTTAATATTTTTTTCAATGTTGAACATATATTTTAACAAATTGAAATTTCATCATATATATCATTTTATGAAGTGCTTTATACATATTATGTGAGGAAAAGCTCTCTATGTCAATAAATACTTCATGGTCACCAAATAAATAACATTTGACCTATTTAATCAATTATGTAGTGCCTCAAGTGATTTTTTTTTTCTGTTTGCATTATATTACATTGACTTCTCCCTTCTAAGGTTTCCATTTGGTGCTAGAAAAATACCCAAATCTCATATTATATCCTTCAAGCAGAAATTTGTATTCTTATCTGTCAGTTTCTTTATCATAAATGTTTTTCTTCTTTCTCTCAGGTGGGCAAGAGAAGAATTCTACTTATTGACTATGCACCTCAGCATCTGGTGAATTGTCCTGAAATTTTGACAACTAGAATTAAAAACAGAGTGAGAAAAAAAGATAATTGATTCTTCTGGTGTGGCCTAGTCACAGAGCTTTGCCGCTCAAGCCTAGGTATCCGATGGATATGGATATGGATACCTAGGATATCCAATGGACCAAAGGCAGTCAAGGCGAATTTGTAGTGCAGGTTGTGGGTTGCTGGAGTCACTTTTCAGATTAGGCTGAAAAAGAGATTCAACCATGAGGAGAGAAACTTTTAGTCACAGTGATATCTGTCTAGAGCATGTAATGATTTGTTATTTGACTATATGTCCCAAGCAAGTCTGCAGACTTAAGTTTAAAGTTAATAGATTCTATATGGATTATAGGGTTTACAATTTTACTGTTTTGAACTTCCAAGAGGGCCAAGATAAATAATTATCTTAGGGGCTTCATCATGAATTCATGTGACTGGTCTAATCCAAATAAAAACAAACTCTGTATTGTGACACATTGTTTCTGATTTAATTATAAAAGCACCAATGAATGTTTCCAAATCCAAAAACTATCACCAACACCAGCGAAATCAACAACTGAGGCTTTAAACATTTATGGATGTCTATTTTATTAATAGCCACACAAAAATCAATACAGGCCTTTAATATAATGTCATCTTCTGGGGTGAAAATTATAATGTGAATCAATTAAAATACGCCAAGTCCTAACAGGTATATGAAGAAAATAGTAACATAGTTAATCATCAGGGAAATACAAATGTAAACCATAATCTTACAGGTGAAGCTATAATCAAAATATAAAAGTAACAAAATCTAGGGAGGATATGGAGAAAGTGAAACTCCTATGCCATGTTGTTGATAACATAAACTAGTACAGCCATATGATGAACAAAATGGAGGTTCTTCGGAGAATTAAAATTAGAACTACCATATGATCTGACAATCTCACTACTGGTTATATATCCAAAGGATATAACATCTGTAGGTTGAAGATATATCTGTACCCCAGAATATTGCAGCAGTAGCCAAGATACAAGATCAAATTAAGTGTCTATCAATGAATGAAAAAAGAAAGTTAAATGTGGTATATATACACAATGAAATACTATTTAGTTATATAAAAAGAATAAAATTCTGTCAATGGTGACAATACATTAAAGACTAAAAGCATTTCATTTTTTATTTTGTTTGTTTCACTCAAAGAGCCTGCTAAGAAATTAATGATACCTATAAAAATGACAGATTACATTTTAGAACTTGAAATAAAAAGGACAGCTTGGCCAGTACCATTGACATTCAAATATTTAAATTATTTGATGAAAACTACATCTTGAAAATGTGTATCTAACTTAAAACGTGTATTTTTCTATCCGTGTTCCCTATTATTAATGAATCATATGCCTAAACATTTTATCTAATTCCAAAGAGAATATCTGCCTACTACCAGAAGAAAGGAGGAAGGAAAAATGTTTAGCATACAAATTAAATAATAAATAGTAATAACAAACTTTGGGTGACATCTACAGTTTTTCACAAGACAAAGCAAAATATTTCAACTCATTTTCACTAGTTTTTTTTCAACAATTGTGTCAAAGAAAGCAGTGGCAAAGTTTGCATTAAGTAGCTTGTGAAAACTGAACAAAGACTGCACTGGTAAATACATTGCCTTCTTCAGTGAGATTATTTACTTCTTTGACAGTTTCACTGTTGATGAGGACATGAGAAATTACTTTTACCGCAGGCTGTATGATATGTGGAATTTTTATCAGATGGTTGTTATTACACATTGTTTAAATGAAAAGTGACACAGTCTCTTTTAATGGGCTGAATGTTCAAAAGATTAGCAAACAAAAAAGCTTCCAGCATGAACTGAATTTTTATGACATTTTTCTTGGCACACTGCCATATTATGACAGTTTTAGATGATTTTAAGAACTACCTGGAGTGGTCTTAATTCTCAGTCCTCCTGGGAAGCTCCAAAGTACTAAGGATTGTCTTTGGCTTCTACTTGGGAGACTTCACTTCTTTCTTTGGCTTTTATTGATCTTAGCCATGTCCAGAAACACACAGTTTATACCAACAAATCCTTTCAAACACAAAGTGAAAAAGAATGGATGATAAAAGAAAAAGCAATAACTGTACCCTGATGAAAAATCCAGGCTGAGGAAAATGCTGTTTTTCAAGTAAACAAAAGAATTTATACTTTATTTACACTCCAACTATATTTCCATTTCTTACATGCCCTTAAAAAACACATTCCACTGTGGAAACCAGAATAATTTCATATAATCTTTAATAAAAGATTAGGTAATATCAAAAATAATATTTAAAATATATTTAAAAATAATAGAAATACTTTGCGGTCATATGGTATTATTGTTTAATGACTATTTTAGGTAGACATCAATATTTAAATAATTATATTTGCAGAAAGAGGATTAGGTATAGGGTTATGTGTTAGTGAGTAATATGAACATATTTAAATAGTTACTGTTTCAAATGTTTTACACTAAGCCTTTGCAATATCTGGAGCAAAAAATTAAGCAGACAAATGTCTTCAGAATCTCTCTTATGCAAGTAATTTGTAATTGCATTAATAAACATGACCTTATGGTAATATCCTGGATTATAAAGCTTCTTAATATCACATATAGCATTTATTGATATGTTTACATTTTCTAACATAATAGTAGTAGCTAATTTATTAATAAATTAAAGAAACTCCTTATGTTATTCACACAAGTTACCTACATTTCTTTCTCCTAACTCTATATTTAATCATAAGCTAATATTATAAACCAAAATTATCTTTTGCGATTGTTCTGCTTATCTGATTGGCTACATTTGACGTAATTAATGATGTTTTCTTTGACAAAATCCCTTGACACTTGTCTTGCATTATAATACAACAACATATATATTTGTGTGTTTGTGTGTATCTATGTTTATTTAATATATATACAAATTCTGTATATAGATATTACTTTTTATATAAACTCTGTTAGTTTTGTTTGAATAGTCTAAATTATCCTGTATTTTATCTCCAAGTTTTTCTCTGTTTTCTCCTTTATTATCAATTTTAAGATGTAATTGCTCAAAATTCTGCCTAGCTTCTTCTCACTTTTACATTCTTTCTCTAATTAACCTCATCAAATTTATAGTGAGGGTCAATGATAAGCCATGAACCAAGTCATCTCAAAATTATCACACCTCTGTGACTACTAAATCAAACTTCCAAATCTCCAGTCACAACTTTTTATTCTGTAAAACCTTGCTTGATAAAGAACTTCCACTAAAACTACTATATTACTCAATGAGATCTCCATTTGGACGCCTTTATTTTTCCCTATTTTTTTACTTAACAATAGATCAATATAGCAAGCTATATTATTGAACTTTTGAATTGAAATTCAATGAATTTATTGTGTCCAACTTGTATCCCATTATCCTTTTCTTTTCAGACCAAAATACATGCAATTTCTCAAAGCTTTCTTCTCTCAAAGAGACAACATGCGAGTTCAAGTCAGAATTCCAATAGTCACCTAAACAATTTCCATGTGCAGTCCTTTTCACATTCCTATATATTCTACATATTAAATATCTTTAATTCTAGCAACCTTCATTTATTTCTACTGCAAGAATGTTAATCAAAATGTTAATACTCATATTCTATAGAAATCAAATGAACTTCGGTTATCCTCGTTTTCTCCTCAACCTTTTATGATTTCAATACATTCTTCTCACAGCAATTTAAGTCTTAAAATACAAAGTATATGAAGTCATTTATTCAGATACTTAATATTCTTTAATACTTTTTAGTTTCTTTTCAAATAAACTTCCAATATTTAAAAGACCCCATACTCTTAAGTAGGCATTGCTCATAATTAAGAAATTAAATTAGTTTGTGAATAATTTTCCTGTAAAAATGAATAGAAGAAAAATAAATTATTTCAATTCAGCAACTATCTTATATGTAAAAGGGTAGTACATTTGGAAATTATTAAATCAAGCTTGTGTGTTTTTCTTTCTGATTTAATCCATAGGAAATTTCCAAGTGGTATGAAAGCACTCATCTTTCCAGAGATTTCTATAGAAATATTTTTTAAATTATGCTATGACACACTTAGTACTATGGCTAATGATGGGCACAAAACCTTTGCATTAACATCATTTATCCCAGATGAGAAAACGCTAAAATGTTTTTTTAAAAATCACTTTAATAAAATCTCAAGCCTTTTCTAGCCTTGTGCATAGGAAACTGCCAATTCCAGCCCAGCCTAGCCACCCCGTTCTTCCTAGGGTAGAAGGAGAAGTGAAAGTGAGAAGCACTTGTGAAATTTACACTTCAAAAGCAGAGGCTTACTAAAGACTGAGCCTTAAGCATAGGATGCTTTCCTTCACCAAACCTTAACACCACATTCCTAAAGACCTAAAGGGAACTTATTTGTTCCTTTTGCCCAATGCTATAGTTTGGATTTATTGTGTCTCCAAGATTCATGCTGAAGCTTAATTCTCAGTGCAACAGCATTAAGAGGTGAGGCCTTTTAGGAAGTTATCAGAAGAGGGCTCCACCCTCAAAAATGGGATTAGTGCTTTGTAAGAAGACTTAAGAAAATTAGCTAGACTCCTTTGCCATTCTACCTCTTAGTGAGAACCCAGCAATACAGCACCACTTTTGAAAAAAGAAAACAATCCCTCACCCCCTCACTGGATACTGAATCTGCCAATACTTTGATCTTGCACTTCCCAGGCTCCAGAAGATTTTAGAAAATAAATTTATGTTTTTTATACTTACCCAGTCTTGAGCATTTTATTATAGCAGCAGAAACAGACTAAGATAACCAACATACTATGTTTTGCTATCAAGAAAAAATTTACAAGGCATATCAAAAGCATAAAACACAATTTTAAGAGATAGACTAAGCATTAGAACCAAATCCAGATTTGTCAGGAGGCTGTAATTATCATAACAGAAATTTAAAATAAATGTAATTAATATCCTAAAGAGCCTAATGAGTAAGGTAGACTGTATCAGAAACAAATGAACAATGAAAGTACAGAGATGGAAATTCTAAGAAAAAAATGATCAGAAAGAAAGGCTAGAGATCAAACACTCTAAGAGAAATTAAGATGGTCTTTCATGAGCTTGTCAATAAACTGGACAATGCCAAGGAAGAATCCCAGCCTGAGGATATTTCATTTTTTTTTTCAGGCAAATTCTACCAGACGTACAAAGAGGAGCTGCATATTTCAATAGAAGCTTTCAAAACTAAAAAGCAGAGAGAAAAACAACAAAAACAACAACAACGGCAACAAACAAACAAAAAACAGAAATGGGAACAGGGTATCCATGAACTGTGGGAACTACAAAATATGGTATATACACATAAGGGGATTACTAGAAGGAGAAGAAAGAGAGATAGGGAAAGAAAAATATTTGAAACAATAAAGCCTGAGAATATTTATTTCCCAAACTAATGTCAGGTAACCAAACAACAGATCAGATTACCAAAAAACAACGAAGTTCAGAGAACACCAGCAAAATATTTGCCAAAACCCCTCTAACTAGACATATATATTCATAGTACAGAAAATCAAAGGCAAAGAAAACAATCTTGAAATAAGCCAGTGGAAAAAAATAGTACCTTATGTATAGAAGAGCAAAGATAAGAATTATGTCTGACTTCTCAGAAACTATACAAGCATTAAGATTGTGAAATGTAACATTTAAAGAGTTGAGAGAAAAAAATACTGAACAACCAATAATTTTGTTTTCTATGAAATTACCTTTCAAAAGTGAGGAAGGAATAGACTTGCTCATACAAACACACATTGAGAGATTTGTTGCCAGTTAGTCTGCTGTGCAAGAGATAGTGAAAGAAGTTCTTTAAAGAGAAGAAAAATTATGCAGATCAGAAACAGATCCATCTAGAAAATAAGAAGAGAATAGAAGAAAGTAAAGTGAAATACAAATTTTTATTTTCTTATTCTTAATTGATATACAAGATAACATTTTTTTCAAAAATGATAGCCACAATCTATTTTATTGCTTTGCATATATATGTAAGTTTGTTTATGCTTTGATATAAGTAAAATACATCAATGATGCAAGGAATGTGAGGAGGAATTAGGATTATTATGTTATTGCAAAGTAATAATAATGAAAAGCACTTGAATTACCTATGAAGCAGTATAGTGCTGTGTTTTTGTTTTGTTTTCTTGAGACAGGGTCTTGCTCTGTCACCCAGGCTGAAGAAGTGCAGTGGTATGAACATAGCTCACTTCGGCCCTGATCTCTCAGGCTCAAGCAAACAACCCACCTCAGTCTCCCAAGTAGCTGGGACTACAGGCACATGCTCTTGTAGCTGCCTAATTTTATTTATTTATTTTTTATAGAGATCAGATCTCATTAGGTTGCTCAGGCTGGTTTGAACTCCTTAACTCAAGTGATTCCCCCACTTCAGCCTCCCAAAATTCTGGGATTGCAAGTGTGAGCCACCACACCATATAGTGTTATTTTTTAAGTGGACTTGGATTATCTTTAACAGCATATTACAGAGGAAGAGGATTCAAGTTGGCTGACTAGGGGTATCTGGTACTTGCCTCCTTCACAAAGAGGAACTGCAATAACAGAAAATCAAACATCAAATAGATCACATAAGGGAGAACATTGGAATTCAATAGAGAAGTGACAAGAAACACCTAAGGCAAGGAAGGAGAGGAAAACATGGGAGCTTGGTTAACTGGGACCTGCTGGGAGCCTAGAGAGGCTCCCTAGTTTTGGGAAAAAGTAAGTGAGGGAAACCCAGTAGTCTGCATTCTCACCACAGGTTCCTACAATCCTAGGCACAAGAGGCCCACTTTACCCTCAAAGGCCCTGAGATTAACAGAGGGAGCTCCTGGAGACAGTGAGATGACATTGTCCAGAGAGAAAGTTAATGCTGCTTCCCACCTTCCCCTGAAGTCTTAAGCAGCTACAATATGGCACTATTTTGAGAGCCCAGATCTCACCAGGTAGCATCCTGCTCCGGAGCAAAACAAACCTTGCAACTTGACTTCCCTAGAGGTCTGTAGACATCCCCTGCCCCTAGGCAAAATGTTGGGTAGCTGCTGCTATTAGAGCTGAAATGCAAGCTATTGGCAGTGACCCGACTACCCCCAATATTGAGGCCATTATGTATTTACAAGCATGATGTAGGTTTTGCATGATAGGCAGTGGCAGGGTCATCCTAAGGCCCCTGGTTCAATGTTTGAGTTGGGGCAGCAGTGGTTGCAGCTGTAAGCAGGCAACTGGGAAATGTGCAGCTGCCTGCAGCTGTCACCTGTTTGCAGCTATCATATGGGTCCAAAATACACACTCCTCACGCCTGCCTACAGTTGCAGCCACTGCTGAACCAAGTCAAGCATTGCACCAGGAGCCTGTGCATTACCCTGCCATTTCCTATCACAGCTAACAGCTACATGCACCACAAAGGGTCCTGAAGAAAGATCCGACTAGCTCAGATCTGCACCATTTCCACTCAGCACCTGAACTCACCATCCAGGAGCCTGAGAATAGCTCTACCCATTCTACCACCATTAGTACTTTAACATTAATCCAAGGGTCAGAGGGCAAGCCCACACAACCTGCCCCTACCACCACAGCTATCAGACATCCATATGTGCCACCTCCAGGCTTGGGGATACGCCTCCACCAAGACTGTTGCAGCCACTGCCAACACAAGTACATACCACTTGGGAGTGAGATGGTTTTCATACCAATGATACTACTGTTGTTCATGCCATGTTCACTGCCTAGGGACCTGAAGGCCTGCCCAACCAGCCAGTTGCCATTGCTATCACCCAAGCAAGCTACCTGGAGGCCTAAGAATTGGTCTACCTGAATCTGTTAACATTGGTTGGTGCCACTATATGTTGCCTTGTGGCCCAAAAACAGGATTGCTCAGCCCACTACTTCTGCCACAGAGACACAAGGATGGGTCCTCCTGCTGTCCCCTTCCCAAGGAAAGCTTCACCATGGGCTCCACTAATAACCACATTCCAAGCCATTGAGGAAATCACAGGCACCATTAATGCTGTTAACAGCCAAATAAATCATATAAAACCTGTATTACTGAACGCACCCAGAATGAATGTCAAAATGCTTTAAACAACTAACACCACAGATACAGATTAAGGAAGAAGTCCTTCCCTAGGAAAGCCTATTTGAAAAATTGAAGGTAGTGCCTGTTACACCAGATGGGAAGACATTCATTTGAGGACACAAGAAACATAAAAAGCAAGAAAATACGATGTCTCCAAAGGAACACAATAATTCTCCAGCCTCAGATGACAATAACAAACTATATAAAATTCTGAAACCAAAATTCAAATAATATTTAATTGCTCAGTGAGAAACATAAGAATGAAGATAAAAAAATACAGAAAAATCAGAAATACAATTCAGAATATAAATAAGAAATTTCCCAAGGAGATAGATGTCATAAAAAAGAAAGAAACAAATTCTGAAACTAAACAATTCACTGATTTAAATTAAAAAAAAAAAAGACATTTGAAAACTTCAACAATAGACTAGACCAGTAAAAGAATTACTTTTGGCCAGGCGTGCTGGCTCAAGCCTGTAATCCCAGCACTTTGGGAGGCCGAGGCGGGTGGATTACAAAGTCAAGAGATCGAGACCATCCTGGCCAACATGGTAAAACCCCGTCTCTACTAAAAATCCAAAAATATAAGCTGGGTGTGGTGGCGTGCACCTGTAGTCCCAGCTACCTGGGAGAACTGCTTGAACCCAGGAGGCGGAGGTTTCAGTGAGCCGAGATCGTGCCACTGCACTCCAGCCTGGCGCCTGGCGACAAAGCAAGACTCTGTTTCAAAAAAAAAAAAAAAAAAAGAATTAATTTTAGAACGTGAAAACAGGTCTTTTGAAATAATCCAATGAGATGAAAATATAGGAAGAAAACAAAAAATAATGAACAAAGCTTTTGTGAGATACTATAAAGTGAGCAAATATTTGAATTTCAAGTGTGCATAAGGCAAAGCATAAATAAAAGAGATAGAAAATCTATTTAATGAAATTATAGCTAAAATGATTTTAAATGTAGCAAGAGATTTAGATATCCAAATACAGAAAGCTCACAGAGCTCCAAATAGATAAAATTATAAAGGTCTTCTCTATGATATATTTCACTCAAACTGTCAGAAGTCAAAAGAGAGATTGTAAAAACAGCAAGAAAAACTGTCTAATCACTTATAAGAGAAGCCCTATACAACTAACAGCAAATTTCTCAGCCGAAACATTACAAGCTTGGAGAGAATGGAATGGTATATACAGAGTATCAAAAGAAAAGTAAAAAGTGCCAGGCAAAGATATCTAGCAAAATTATCCTTCATTAAAAAAAAAAAAAAAGGAAACAAATATAGACTTGCTGAATGGGTAAAAAATCATGACCCAACTATATACTTCAAGAAATTCATCTCACCTGTAAAGACACTTATAAATGGAAAGCAAAACAATAAAAAAATGCCATTCCCTGAAAATAGAAACAAGAAGGAGTAGCTGTATTTATATCTGATAAAACAAGCCTTATGTCAAAAACTGTAAAAAGAGAAAGAGAAGCATATTACATAATAATAAAGTAGCAAAACCACAAGGGAATTTAATAATTCTAAATATTTGTGAACCCAACACTGAAACAGCCAAACATATAAAACACATATTAGACCTAAAGGGAGAGATAGACTCCAAGGCAATACTTGAAGAAGACTTCAAAACCCCATTCTCACCACTACAAACATTATCTAAACAGAAAATTAACAAAGAAGCATAGAATTTAAACAGCAATTTAGACAGAATGGACTTAAACAGACATTCACAGACTATTTCATCCAACAGCTACAGAATACACCATCTTCTCACCAGCATATGAAAGATTCTCCAGTATAGACCATAAGTTAGGACACAAAACAACCCATAACAAATTTTTTAAAACTGTAGTCTAAGTCTTCTTAGACCACAATGTGATAAAATTAAAATATACTAACAAGAGGAAATTTGGAAACACCACAAACACATGGGAATTAAACAATATGCTACTGAATGACCATTTTGTCAAGAAAGAAATAAAAAGGAAATCAAAAAAATTATTGAAACAAAAAATACATGAATACAACACATAAAAACCTATAAGATATATGAGGGTAGTTTATAGCAATAAATGTCTGCATCAAAAATATAGAAATATTTCACATAAACAATGGTGAACCACAAGGAGCTATAAAAGCAAAAGCAAATCAAACACAAAATTAGTAAAGGACATGAAACATTACAGATCAGAGCAGTATTGAAATAGAGATTTTTTAAATTACCAAGAATTAATAAAACAAAATGTTGATTTTTTGAAAAGATAAACAACATTGATAAATTCTAATGTAACTAATCAAGGTTAAAAAAGAAAGAAGACCCAAATAAACTCAAAAATAAAAAATGAGACATTACCATTGATAACACAGAAATAAAGACTGTCAGAGACTACTATAAACATGTATGTGGTAACAAACTAGAAACACTTGAAGAAATGAATAAATTTCTGGACCCATCCAATGTAATAAAATTTAATCAGGAGGACACAGAAAATCTGAAGAGATAATAATGAGTAATAAAATTGAATAACTAATAAAAAGTCTCCCAATACATAAAAAGCCAAGACCAAAAGTCTTTACTGCTGAATTCTACCAAACTAATAAAAACTAACACCAATCCTCCTCAAACTATTTCAATAAATTGAAAAGGAGAAAATTATCTCTAGTTCATTCTCTAAAACCAACATTACCCTAATACCAAAATGAGACAAGAAACACAAGCACAAAATAAAACTACAGGCCAATATTTCTGATCAACATAGATGTAAATCCTCAGCAAAACACAAGCAAATTGAATTCTACAGCACACCAAAATGATGACGTGCCATAATCAAGTGAAATTAGTCTCTGGGATGCAAGAATGTTTCAATATACACAAATCAATAAGCATGATGCATCACATTAGTAGAATAAAAGACAAAAATACATGATCTTCCTGATGTAGAAAAAAAAATAATAAAATGTAGCATCCTTTTTACGATAAAATTTCTCAACAAACTAGGCATAAAGAAAACAAAATAAAATTAAAAAAAAAAGAAACATATCTCCAAACAATGAAAACTATATGTGGCAAAATCACAGCTAATATCACACTGAATGGGGAAAAGCTGAAAGATTTTTGTCTAAAAACTGAAATAATACAAGGATGCCATCTTTTGAGATGGAGTTTCACTCTTGTTGTCCAGGCTGGGAGCAATGGTGTGATCTCAGCTCACTGCAACCTCTGCCTCCTGAGTTCAAGCAATTCTTCTGCCTCAGCCTCCCAAGTAACTGGTATTACAGGCACCCACCACCAAGCCTGGGTAATCTTTGTGTTTTAGTAGAGGTGGGATTTCCCCATGTTAGCCAAGCTGGTTTCCAACTCGTGACCTCAGATGATCTGCCCACCTCATCCTCCCAAAGTGTTGAGATTACCAGCATGAGCCACTATGCCCCGCTAAGGATGCCCTCTTGTACATTCCTATTCAACATGGTACTGGAATTTCTAGCCAGAGCAATAGGCAAGAGAAAGAAATAAAAGATATCCAAATTGGAACATAGAAAGTCAAATTGTCTCTCTTTGCAAATGACATGATCGTATACAAACTAAATACCTCACAAAAAAACTCTTATATTTAATTAATCAGTAAAATTGCAGGATTAAAAAAAAACAAAAAATAAGTAATATTTCTATACACCAATAATGAACTCTTTGAGAAATAAATCAAAAAGACAATATCATTTACAATGCTGCCAAAATTAAAATACACAACACCTAAGAATAAATAGAACCAAGTAGGTAAAAATCTTCTAAAGTAAAACTACTGAATGCTTATGAAAGAAATCAAAAGAGGCACAAAAAAATGGAAAGACATCCCATGCTCATAGATAGATTAACATTTTCAAAATAACTACACTACCCCCCAAAATCTATAGGTTCAATGCAATTACTATAAAAACACCAGTCAGTATCATCTTCCAAATGAACAGAAAAAAAAAAAAATCCTGCAATTTGTATGAAATCAAAAAGATCTCAAGTAGTCAAAGTAATTATGAGCACAAATAACAAATTTGGAGTTATCACACTACTTGACTTCAAAATATATTAAAAGCTTAGTGTAATCCAAACAGCATGGCACCAGTACCAAAACAGACACAGATGCATAGACTAATGGAACAGAATAGAGAGTTCCAAAATAATGCTACACACTTACCATCATCTGATTAACAACAAAGCTGACAAAAACAAGCAATGGAGAAAGGATTCCTTTTTCAATAAACCATGCTGGGATAACTGGCTAGTTATATGCAGAAGATTGAGACCACTCTCTTTCCTTCCACCCTATACAAAAATGAACTTAAGTTGAATTAAAGGCTTAAATGTAAAACCCCTATCTATAAAATGACTGGGAGATAACCTAAGAAATACCATTCTGGACACAGGAAGTGGCAAAGATTTCATGATGAAGATACCGAAGGCAATTGCAACAAAAGCAAAAATTGACAAATGGGATTTTAATTTAGCTAAAGAGCTTCTGCACAGCAGAAGAAGCATCAACAGAATAACAGACAATGTCCTAATGGGGAGAAACTATTCGTACACTATTAATCTGACAAATGTGTAATATCCAGAATACAAAAAGAACTTGAACAAATTTGTGAGCAAAAACCAAGTAATTCAGTTAAAAAGTTTGAAAAGGACATAAACGGTTTTAAAGGAATACAAACATACAGCCAAGAAGCATATGGAAAAAAAAGCTCAGCATAATTGATCATTAGAGAAATGTGAATCAAAATTACAGTGAGATACTATTTCATACCAATCAGAATGGCTATTATAAAAAGTCAAGAAAAAAAGAAACCAGTTGCTGGCAAGATTTCAGGGAAGAGGGAACACTTATGCACTGTTGGTGGAACTATAAATTAGTTCAACCATTGTGTAAAGCAGTGTGGCAATTTCTCAAAGACCTAAAAACAGAAATACCATTTGACCCAGTTTTGGGTATGTACCCCCCCAAAATATAAATCATTTTACCATAAAGCCACATGGACAGGTATGTTCATTGCAGTCATAAAATAGAATGGGATCATGTCCTATGCAGGAATATGCATAGTGCTGGAGGCAAT
Source organism: Cacajao melanocephalus (assembly GCA_963573385.1). NCBI lineage: Eukaryota > Metazoa > Chordata > Mammalia > Primates > Pitheciidae > Cacajao > Cacajao melanocephalus. The sequence continues at coordinate 23,270 of CAUYLG010043130.1, forward strand.
TATCTGAGGCAAACCTACGCAGGAACAGAGAACTAAATACCAGGTGTTTTCATGTATTAGTGGAGGCTAACAATGAGAACACATGGACCCCAAGAGAGGAACAACAGACTCCAGGGCCTACATGAGGGCGGATGGTGGGAGGAAGGTGGAGATTAGAACAAATATCTATCAGGTACTATGCTTCGTACCTGGATGATGAAATAATACTTACCTCTAACCCCTGTGACACGAGTTTACCTGTATAACAAACCTATCCATGTACCCCTGAACCTTAAATGAAAGTTTAAAAAAAAATAGAAAATCACCCTGAATCTTAAATGAAAGTTTAAAAAAAATAGAAAATCAAATTGAACAATCCGTACAAGAATTAAATGCTACAATCAAGTGGGACTGATGAGTTATTCAAAACTGACTCAATATTGCAAAAAGGACTTAATGTAACCCATCACGTTTATAGCCTCATGAAGAAAAGTGACATGATCATCAGCAGATGCAGAAAAAGCATTTTACAAAATTCAATGATTCATTACAAAAAGTCTCACTAAACTAGAAATAGGGAATAATTTCTTCACCTTGTTAAGGAATATCTACAAAAATCTCTCTTAGCTAGCATTATACTTAATGGCGAGAAACTAGAATTTTTCTACAAAGAGCAGGAACAAGGCAAGGATATCCCCTCTCACCATAGCTTTTCAACATACTAGAAGTTTTAGCTAATGCAATAAAACAAGAAATAAAATGAAACATATACAGATTGAGAAAGAGAAAGGAAAACTATCTTTTTTGTGTGTGACATAATCATTTATATAGAAAATTCAGAAGGATTGACAAACTCTTGGAATTTGTGATAATAGCAAGATTGCAGGATGCAAGGTTAATATGCAATAGTCAATTACTTTCATATATACAGCAATGAGCAAATAGAATTTTAAATTAAAAATACAATACTGTTTACATTAGCATCCTTGAACATATGAAATGCTCAGGTGTATATCTAGAAAACATTTACAATATCTATATAAGGTAAATTATAAAACACTGATGCAGTAACCTAAAAACAGGGAGACATACCATGTTTACACACGGAAAGATTCAGCATTTTCAAGATGTCATTTTTTTTTCTCAATTTGACCTGTAGATTCAATTTAATCTTAAAGTTACAGAATGTTACTTTGGAAATATAGACAAACGGATTTTAAGTTTACATAAAGAGGAGAAAGACCCAGAATAACCAACCCAATACTGAAGAAAAAGGAGAACAAATTTGGAAGATGTACACTATCTTGACTTTAAGTATTACTAATACACCTAAAGTGATCAGACAGTGTGGTATGTGGGAAAGAAAAGATAATTAGTGGACTAGAATAAAGAACCCAGTTATAGGTGGAAATAAACATCATTAATAGATTTTTGACAAATGCAATACAATGAAGAAAATATAGTCTTTTCAATAAATGCTGCTGAAACAATTGGACATCCACATGCAAAAAAAGGGAATCTAGATAACGATACTATACCTTTCACAAAAGGTAGCTCAAAATGGATCACAGATCTAAATGTAAATACAAAACTATAAAATTCCTAGAAAATAACACAAAAGAAAATATAGGAATCATTGGATTTGACAATGACATAGCAGATACCAGATCAAATGCATGATCTGTAAAAGAACAAATTGATAACCTAGACTTCATTAAAACTACGTTTATGCTCTCAGAAAGACACTATCAAGAGAATAAAAAGACAAGCCATGAAATGAGAGAAAATATTTTCAAAAGACCTACCTGACAAAGGACCAGCATCCAAAATATACTTAGAATGTTAAAAACTCAACAATGAGAGAATAATACAATTAAAAAATAGGCCAAAGACCATAACAGACAGTTTATCAAATAATATTTACAGATGACAAATGAGCATATTAAAAGATGTTCCACATCATAGATCATCAGGATAATGCAAATTAGGACAACAATGACATATCACCGCACAGTATTATAATGACCACAGTCCAGATCACTGACAATGCCAAATGCTGATAATGATGTGAAATAATGGAAACTCTAACTTATTGTTGGTGAGGATGCAAAAATGGTATAGCCACTTTGAAAGATAGTTGGATAGTTTATTATAAAATTATACATAGCTTTAACATATGATGCAGTAATTATATCCTTGGTTTTTAGGAGGTGAAAACTAAATTATACAAAAAGCTGCAAAGAACACATATAGCAACTTTACTTACAATTGCCAAAACTTGGAAGCAACCAAGATGTCCTTAAGTAGGTGAATAAACCATAGTATATCCAGACAGTGAAATATTATTTAGTAGGAACAAAAATAAACTATCAAGCCATGAAAAGACATAAGGGAAACATAAACGCTTATTATGAAGTAAAAGGAGTCACTCTGAAATTGCTCTACAGGGTGTGATTCCAATTGTGTGACACTCTGAAAAGCACAAAACTGTGGAGACAGTGAAAAATCTGTGGTTTCCAGCTATCAGGAGAAGAGGAGGGATGAATAAGTAGAACACAAAGGATTTTGAGGGCAATGAAACTATTTTGTATGACAGGTTGATGGTGTTACATGTCTTTATATATTTGACCAAAGCCAGAGACTAAACTACACCAATCATAAACTCTAATGTAAATAATGGTCTTTGGATGATAATGATGTGTTGATATAGGTTGTGCTGTTGTAGAAAATGTACCAAATTTGTAGGCAATATTAATAATGGGGAAAATACACATGTGTAAGGGCAGATGGCATATTGGAAGTCTTTGAACCTTCCTCTCAGTTTTGCTGAGAACATCAAATGCCCTAAACAATAAATTCTATTTTTAAAAATCTTAGAGATTACAGAACCGGTACACATGTAACTCTATAATCTGACTTCTAAGTAAAATTGTTTGCATTCTGAGTCTGCACACCCTGTATTCATTGATCTCCTGTTATATCTACATGTTACAGTGTTGTAAAAGTTTCTATCTGAAAACCCATAATTGGAAATCTCAATTTCTCAAAGCCTAGATATAAGAAAGCAATTTTTCTACAGAAAGACTTTGTTAACTGCTTGCTAAAGCTTTTATTTCTTAATTATTATTTATTGTCTAAAACCTTCCTTACTACACTACAGTAGGACTGTGAGTATGATATTAATATTTTTTAGAACGGCAAGTAAGAAAACAAACAGGAGGGGACAGAGTGCATAGTGATTACGAGAACTGACAATGGCTAGCTACATAACTCTGTGACTAAAATACATTGTGTTTCATTTTCCTAAGTTACAAATGAAGAGAGTGAAAATAACTACCTTAAAGGATTGACTTTTATGTAAAACTGCTGGGACCAGTACCTGGGACTGAAAAATATGTGAGTGTTAACTATTACTAACCACAAAAATTCCTACACAAAGAATACAATATAACAAGGAAATAATATGTCCAAAATTGTTCAAATACTGTCCAAAAACAATGCCTCTTTCCAAACTCTTCACCTTTCACATTGGACTTACTTACTTGTGTCAGCTATTTATCATAATAAAAGGCTTCAAGTGTCAGAAACATTCTACCTGCCAATCCTCCATACATATTAATGCATATTTCACAACTTAAAATGTGAGCTCTAAAACTGAAAAGAAAACACCTATAGGTAGTTGTAGCCTTAATGGAGAAGACACTGATAGTATTATCCCTAATTTATTCATTTATCCATTTATTTATTTATTCAACAAGTGTGTGCTGAGTGCTCTCTATATGCTAAGCATTGAGATAGGAGTAAAGATAAAAAGATTTGTTAGAATGAACCACCACTCATCTGGAGAGGCCATTTTCTAAATGAAAATGTTTCAGATAACCCCTGTATCTTTAAAGAAGAGAAAGAATAAACCTTGGCCACTTTAGTGGTTGGGGTCCAGACTTACAAGAAAAGCCTTCCTTAGGATATAGCAATCTCAAAGAGGGAAGATGATGTTCAATAAGGTAAAAGGGAAGCCTAAGGTATTTCTCTTGAAATTGATATTGAACTTAAATTGGATTCTGTGACTGTGGATGATAACCACTAACATAAGACTAACGTTTTCCATGATAAATGTGCTTTCAGGTTGAGGCTGGTTAGTTTCCTTGGACAATTTATTTTGTTTAAATATTGCATTTCTTATTCTGGTCAGGGGAATGGATTACCCTTTTTTTTTTCCATATTGAAATGGCTTGGAGAAAGTAGGAAATATATTATTTCAACATAATAGGAAGATGTTTATTATTAATATCACATCACATTCATCCATTACATTTATGGGGTCAACAGCAAGAGAACAAATTATGTGTAAGAGTTATATATATATATATATATATATATATGTATATAAAAATTTATATAAATATATATAAACATTTATATGAACAAAATACTTTTTGTTCATATAAATATTATATAATATATATATGAACAAAAATGAGCAAAATGCCAGAGACCACATAATTTATTATTTATTTTACATGTTTGTTTCACAGAGAGGGCAGCAATACTTGGCTGAATAATAAAGATAAAATAAAGATAATTATATATATTATTATTTAATAACATATTTTGTCTTCACAGTAGTAAACTCCTTGTTATAATAAGAATGTTTACAGTTTGTATCCTACTAAAGGTAACTTTCTAAGAAATAAAAATAAGTTTACTTAAAAATGTACAAAAAGGCATAGATTTTTTTACAAAATTATAGATTAAAGTAAGTGTAAAATTTAAACTATTCAAAATTCTACTGGCCAATATTCATCTTGTTACTGACATAAAGAATTGATATCATGAGATCAAAATTTCACCTAGAAATATATATATATATATATATGTACATTTACAGTAGGAGAGATTGTTTAATGTTACAATAGGTTTTCAATCGCCCTGTACTGTTATTCTGAATACCATGTAATTCTGGAGTATCACTGGAACCATGAATTAAAACAAAAGTGAAGAAGGAAAAAGGCTACTCAATGCTACTTCGTGATGATACTTGGTTATGCAGGAATCTGTGGCATTCATGCTGTGAAGAAGAATTTGACGAGTTAATTAATTGTCTTTTCTCTTACTTAAATGCTTGTGCTGCTCAGATTGTTTCCACACTCTGTCACTGTGCGTTCTGTAGTGCAGGCAGCAGCACAATGCACAAATGTTTTCAATGTTCAGACATCCTTTATTTCAAGGACAGGGCAAAAGATGCACTCAAGCGTTACCCCACTTCCAGAAAGGCATTCCTCACAGGGGCAGGTATTTAGGGTTATGGTCACGCCATGCCAACACTAACCATTGATTCCCAAGTGACAGAGTACCCAAGTATACTTTATAAAATTGTGTGTGTGTGTGTGTGTGTGTGTGTGTGTGTGTGGTTGGGGGGGCGGGGTTTAAACAGTGGGTCCTGTAATGTACCAGCTAAGATCAGACGCCTCTTCTGCCCTGGTCTAAAGAAGATATTCATTGAGGTATATGTAAAGTGCATTAAAATCACATAAAAGATATAACTACTCTGGTTTGGGAGGAAGAGAGAAAAATTCATAATTATTTCTTACAAGTAATGTAACTTCAGATGAATTTGGAGCATGAGAGTGAAGTATTTTTATCAAACCATACTGGAGTCCGCTCCCTTGGCATAGCAATGCCAGACACTGACCTCTGAATTACAGCAGAGAAAGTAAGGCATTTTTTGCAGGGCACAAACCAAGGAGAATCAGGAAGCTAATGCTTAAGACATGAACTCCCAGATGGATTACCGTTAAGAGTTTTTAAAGATGGCAAGGCAGAGGTTATGGGCAAAGTCATAAACCAATACTTGTAGGCTATCCACTGCTTTGACCTAAAGAGGTGAGATATCTTAAAATGGGGACCCATGGGTTATAGGTGGATTCAAAGATTTTCTGATTTGCAACTGGTTCACAAGGTGAATTTTTGTTTAAAAATTCTTGTTCAGCAGAAAATAATGTTATTTCTGGAAGTGTGACCTCCTCTAGGCCCCTCAGGAAGGAATTTAGTATTCAAGAAAGAATGATAATCTGAGTTCAGTCCTCCATTCCCCTTAGCTGAGGTCTAGAAGCCAGTGGATTAATTTGGCTGGGGTTCAGCTTTCTGAAAAACAAAACAGAAAAATCTGAGGGCCCCATTTTAAAATGTTACCTTTAGTTTCCAAAGAGGAACGAAACATCCTGTGATTCTAACTTTTTTGGCTGTTCTTTTAAGTAATCAACCTTATTACTTATCCAGTAGCCTGTTTGCATTTCAGGGATGCTAGGTGCCTGAAATTTCTCTTGAAGGAACTCAAGTTTTTTCATTATTTCCATGTTTGGAAGGCCTCCAGGTCCCTAAGAGGTGTCCCTGCTCCATTTCTGTATCTACAGAACTGCATAAGCAATACAAAAAACATTTATTAAACCACTGTCCCCAGCCTTTTTGGCACCAGGGACCAGTTTCATGGAAGACAATTTTTCCACTGACTGAATGGGATGCATGTTTTCAGAATGAAACTGTTCTATCTGAGATCGGCAGGCATTAGATTTTCATAAGAAGCACAACCTAGATCCCTCTCATACACAGTTCACAATGGGGTTCTTGCTCCTGTGAGAACCTAATGCTGCCACTGATATAACAGGAGGTGGAGCTGAGGTGGTAATGCCCACTCGCCTGCCCCTCACCTCATGCAGTATGGCCCAGTTCCTAATAGGCCTTGAAACAATACTGGTCTGTGTCCCAGGTGTTGGAGACACATGTACTAGACAATCTCTGCTTCTGAGGATTCCATTAGCTCCTTTCAGAGCCACATGACACTATTTACTTAGATAATTGATCTTAGAGTAAATCAAACTTTAAATTTATCATATATGTAAGACATATAATACTTATATATTATATATGTAAGAAATTCATAGATGCTGTATTTGAATGGATACATATATATATAAGCATATGGAGATATATATATATATATACACACACACATGTATGTCTCTATTCAAATACAGTGTGTGTGTGTGTGTGTATATATATATATATATATATATATATATATATACACTGGCTATATGTAAATACAAAGAAAAAATAAAGATATAATCCAATATTGTGGCTTGAATGTGTCCTCCAAAGTTCATAGGTTGGAAACTTAATCTTCATTGCAACAATGTTGAGAGGTGGAAGATTTAAGGCATGATTAGGTCATGGGTGCACTGCCCTCATGAATTCCTGTTATTGCAGAGATTGGTTAGTTATTACAAGACTGCAGGAGTGGGTTTCTGAAAAATTGATAAATTTGGTTGACCCCCCCTTCTCTCTCTCTTTGTCTGTCTCTCTTCTCATCTCTCTCTCTGCCATGCATCATCTTTTTCTCTTCCACCTGTCTTACCACTGCAAGAAGATCCCACAAGGTATGGCTCCTTAATCTTAGACTTCTCAGCCTCCAAAACCATGAATCAAATAAATTCCTCTTTATTACAAATTACCCAATTTCAGGTATTCTCTTACAGTAGCATAAGACATTCTAAGACATTTAACCTACATAGTTTACAGTAGCACAAGACATTCTAAGACATTTAACCTACGTAGTTTAAAGATTAGTGCATTGAATTTTAGATAAATGAATAAATTCATGCAAGATTCTTCAGAAAATTAATCCCACAATAATGGCAAAATCTGGATCCCCTTAACTCTTAAGTCTAAAAGTTCTATTCAATTCACAATTATATTATTCTTTAAGGAATGTCAATATTTGGGAAAGCTATTTTTATAGGCATAGAATCATTAATATGCTACATATACTATGTAAGTAACATCTGTGAAATGTCTTCATTTATAATGAGTTGATATGCTGTATGTAATTTTTTTGCAATACATTATTTGAGATTAAACACTGTAAGGTACAATGACAAGAACTAACCAAAGAAAGCTACAACAAGGCAAAACTACTGAAAGCAGTGCTACAGGCAGATCTCATCAGAAGCCAAGATGGAGTAAATATAAATCAGGAACAAGAAAAACTGAAGAGCCAGATATATTCCAATGTCCAGAGAAGATGCTGTTATAAGCTCGAGGAGACATAATTCCTTAAAAGTGTACCTTTGAAAATGTATATTACATTATAAAGAATAATGTGTACATTTGTCAAGAGAATATAGTTAAAATTTTTAAACAGTTATAATTTTTCTTCAAAATTTCCATGCCAAAACCATGTGATCATCAAAGCTAATGTAAAGCAAAAATAGAATCAAACTCTGTCATTGATTTGAAGCCAAGATGGCCAACTAGACGTGGACAGGAACAGCTTTTTTTCTGTTAATAGAATAGACTAACACACTGCTAAGAGATCTTCAGAAAAATAGCATTGGCAGTGGACTGAGCAAGGACTCAGAAATGGCTGAGAGGGGAGGATGCTGAGAGTCCTGCACAGGGTTGTCAAGCACCAGAATTTGTTTGTGTCCTTGAGTGGCTCCTGGTGAATGGTGAATGAAAGCGATATAGTGGTCAGCTTTTGCCATGGACTTGAGAAACTTAGCTTCAGAAAACCACACTTAGCAGAACATTTGAACTAGCAGCAAGAGCTTCCGTGAGAGTTCACAGGGACAGAATTCCAGGCTACATGGAACCCAGAGAGTTTGACACAGGAACAGATCACTGTTTTTTCTTTCTTTCTATTAATTTAGACAAACAAAAATAAATAAATAAAAATTAATGAAGAAAATCTCTGAGAAATAAGGGATTATGTAAAATGGCTAACCCTAAGACTTATTGGCATCCCACGAAGGGAGGGAGAAAGAGGAAGCAATCTGGAAAACATATTTGAGGATGTTGCTTGAGAAAATTTTCTCAACCTCACTGGAGAGGTAGACATACAGATTCAGAAAATTTATAGAATCCCAATAAAAGACAATCATCTCCAAGACACAAAGTAATCAGATTTTCCAAGGCTGATGCAAAATAAAAAATATTGAAAGCAGTGAGAGAAAAGGGGAAGAACATATACGAAGAATAGACCTTTTAGCAGAAATGTTACCAGCCAGAAGAAATGGGGGCCTATATTCAGCATCCTTAAAGAAAATAAATGCCAATGAAGACTTTTGTCTCCAGCCAAACTAAGTATCATAAGCAAAGGAGAAAAAAAAATCATTTTAAGACAAGCAAGTGCTAAGGGAATTATTTACCACCAGACCTGACTTAGGAGAGATCCTGAAGGGAGTGCTAAACATGGAAGTGAAAGACTGTTACCTGCCCCACACAAACACACTTAAGTACGTAACCCACTGATGCTATAAAACAATGACACAATGCAGCCAACATAATAATCAGCTAGCAACACGGAGACAGAATCAAATTCTCACATATCAATAGTAACCTTGAATGTAAACAAGGTAAACACCCCACTTGAAAGAAACAGAATGGAAAGTTGGATAAAGAAGAAAGACACAACTGTATGCTGTCTTTGAGAGACTCTTCTCACTTGCAATGGCACCCACAGCCCTAAGAAAAGAGATAGAGAAAGATCTATCAAGCAAGCAGAAAATAAAATACAGGAGTGATTGCTACTCTTATTTGACACAAAAGAGACTTTAAATCAAAATCAATCAGAAAGGACAAAGAAGGGAATTATATAATAATAAAGAATTCAACACAACAAGACTTAAATATCATAAATATAGGCACCCAACAGATTCATAAAACAAGATTTAGAGACCTACAAAGAGATTTATATTGCTACACAGTGATAGTGAGAGACATTAAAATTCCATTAACAGGATTCATTGAGGCAGAAAACTGACAAATATATTCAATAACTAAATTCGACACTTGCATTACTCCATTTTGATGCTGCTGAAAAAGACATACCCAAGACTGGGGGAAAAAAAGAGGTTTAATTGAACTTACAGTTCCACATGGCTGGGGAGGCCTCAGAATCAAGGCAGGAGGCAAAAGGCACTTCTTACATGGTGGATGCAAGAGAAAAATTAAGAAGAAGCAAAAGTGGAAACCCCTGGTAAACCCATCAGATCTCATGAGACTTATTGGTTGTCATGAAAATAGCACAGTAAAGACAGGCCAAAGGATTCAATTACCTCCCCAGGTCCCTACCACAACACGTGGGAATTCTGGGGGATACAATTCAAGTTGAGATTTGGGTGGGACACAGATAAACCATATTATTATAACCTGGCCCCTCCAAATCTCATTTTCTCATATTTCAAAACCAATCATGCCTTCCCAACAGTCTTTCAAAGTCTTAACTCATTTCAGCTTTAACCTGAAAGTCCACAGTCCAAAAAGTTCGTTCACCACAATCTAGTAGGCTTTGTTTGTAGGATGCATGTTTGGTTTAAAATGCATAAATTAATAAATGTGATTAATCACATAAACAGAACTTTCAGTTTAGTTTAGTTTTTGTTTTTAACAAATGTGACCTAATCATCTCAATAGATGCATAAAAGTCTTTAGACAAAATTAAACATCCCTTTATATTAGAAACCCTCAAAAAACCAGGCATCAACGGAACACGCCTAGAAAAAATGAGGGCTATTTATGACAAATCCACAGACATTTCAAATTAAATGGACAAAAGTTGGAAGCTTTCCCCCTTGAGAACCAGAAAAGCAAGGTTGCACACTGTCATTCCTTTTCAATATGGTACTGGAAGCTCTAGTAAGAGCAATCAGACAAGAGAAAAAAATCAAAAGACATCCAAATAGGAAGAGAGGAATTTAAACTATGTCTCTTGACAGATGAAATTACCCTACACCTAGAAAACCCTACAGTTTCTGTTCAAAGGCTCCTGGAGATGATAAACAACTTCAGTAAATTTTGAGGATACAAAATCAATGTACAAAAATTGTACTATCTCTATACACTGACAATATCCAATCTGAGAGCCAAATCAAAGACATAGTCTCATTCACAATAGCCCCAATAAATAAAATAAAATACTTAGGAATGCATCTAAATGGGTAGACAAAAGATCTCTACAATGAAAATTTTAAAATACTGCTGAAAGAAATCAGAGACAACACAAACAAATGAACAATATTCTATGCTGATGGATACAAAACAATTAATATTGCTAAAATTGTCCCATTGCCCAAAGCAAATTATAAATTCAATGTTATCCCTCTCAAAATATCAATGATTTTTTACAGAATTATAAAAAAAACTATTTTAAAATTCATATGAAACTAAAAATAGTCCAAATATCCAAAACAATTGTTAGCAAAAAGAATAAAGCCTAATTCATCACACTACCCAAATTCAAACTATACTACAAGGTTACAGTAACCAAAACAGCATGGTACTGGCAAAAAAAACAGAGATATAAACTGACAGAACATTTTAGAGAAGCCAGACATAAAGCTACAGACCTAAAACCATAAGATATTTAACAAAGTTAGCAGTAACAAGCAATGGGGAAAGGACTATCTTTTCAATAAATGGTAGTGCGATAACTGGCTAGCCATAAGCAGAAAATTGAAACTAGACTGCTTTTTTTTATGACATATAAAAATCAATTCAATATGGATTAAAGATTTGAAATGTAAAACTATAAACATTCCAGAAGAAAACCTAGGTAATACCATTCTGGACATAAATTAAAACTCCAAAAGCAATTACAAAAATAATAACAAATAGATGCCTATCAACAGCAGAGTAGATAAAGAAAATTGGTACTTACACGCAATTGAATACTATGTAGCCATTAAAAAAGAAATTATGTCCTTTGGTGCAGTATCAATGCCGCTGGAGGCAATAATTCCAAACAAATGAACACAGGAATAGAAAACTAAATACCATGTCTTCTCATAAGCGGGAGCTAAACATTGAGTACACATAGACACAGAGAAATAATGGACACAAAGACTTACTTGAGGGTAGGGTGTAGAAGGGGGTTAGAAGTGAAAAACTACCTATTGGCTACAAGACTCAGTTTTAGGATAATAAAATAATCTGTACACCAAACTCCAGTAACATGGTATTTACCCATGTAACAAGCCTGTACATGTACCCCAAAACCAAAAATAAACGTTGGAAGAAAAAAAAGCCCATGGACAAAATGATGTTTTTTTAAAAAAGTAAAACACTGTCATTTTTAACTTTTTAGTTAGAAATAAAAGATATTTATTCACACCATGTAAATTCATAAAACAGTCATATTAGAATGCGATTCAAATAATTGTAAACAATCAGGTAGTATACCTGCTGTCATTTATACTGAAAAAATATTTACAGGCAAATCATTATAAATGAGCAAGTTATATACAGTACCAATTCCTGTGATTTCCTCAATGAGGATATTAGTAACTGTTATTAAAACTGTTTTACAGTGTCCAATGTCCTAATACCTTGAAATTAAATGATGTATACCAATCCCTTCCAACAGTACAAATGTGTACTCAGGAGAAATATGTTACAATGAATGTCTATATAATTCAAAATGTGAACTGCTAAAAAAACTTACTCAAATTCCCACTTATGAGTGAGAAAATGCAGTGTGTGTTATTTTGTTCCTGTGGTTAGTTTGCTGACAGTGATGATTTCCAGGTTTATCAATGTCCCTGCAAAACACATGAACTCATCTTTTTTATGGCTGCATAGTACTCCATGGTGTATAGGTGCCACATTTTCTTTATACAGTCTCTCATTGATGGGCACTGGGTTGGTCTCAAGTCTTTGCTATTGTGAACAGTGCTGCAATAAACATACATGTGCATGTGTCTTTATAACAGAATGATTTATAATCCTTTGGGTATATATCCAGTACTGGTATTGCAGGGTCAAATGGTATTTCTAGTTATAGATTTTTGAGGAGTCACCACACTGTTTTCCACAATGGTTGAACTAATTTACACTCCCACCAAAGGTGTAAAAGCATTCCTATGGGGAACATTACACACAGCGGCCTTTTGGGGGATGGAGTGTAGGGAAGGTATAGTAAGGGGCTGGGGAAGTAGGGGACGGATAGCATTAGGATAAATACCTAATGTAAACGAAGGGGTGATGGATGCAGCAAACCACCATGGCACATGTATACCTATGCAACAAACCTGTATGTTCTGCACATGTACTCCAGAACTTAAAGTATAATAAAAAATTACTCAAATTCACAGATACGTTTTAAATTATTGTTGTCAGCTATGTTTATACCATGTTCCCCGGTGTTTTAATGAATAGGATAATTGTAACTACTCTATTAGTATGCTATATAAATACATAATATTTTTTAAATGACAACGATTAGACACTAGCAATTACCCTCTACCTGTCTAAAAAACTAAGAAATACTGACTACATTTTATCTTTCACCTTAGGTCTTTGTGTTTTAAATTTTAATGTAGAGACAAAATAGTTCATTGAGATATAAAGTTTATATTAACTTTAGATACTATTACATTTGTGACTTTTTAAGTTTATATATAAACAACTTGTGTTGTTTTTCAGTGCAGATACTAATAATAGCAATCATCTTTAAAAAACACAAATGCTCCATTGAGTAAGAAATTTCTTGTAATGTATGGTATGCAATAGAAGAGCTACTATAACATTATACCATCAGAGCAGGAAGAAACTTAGAGAACAGGCAGTTCAACTCCCTCATTTTACACATGCAGCTGCGGGACCTCAGAGAGGTCAAGTGACTTGCCAGAGGTGACAGTACCAACAGTTAGTGGCTGAGTTAGAAACAGGGTCTGTATTCCCAGTGCTATTTCAATGTTCTCTTTGCAAATGTTTCTTAGAACTTTCTAGCCTCCAGTCATGCTCACAACCTATCCATTCTCTCCACTGTTGCCAGAATGATCTTTCATGAATACAAATCTGACCAGCTTATTCCCTTGCTTAAAAGCCTTTAATCGGCCTTATCGCTCACAGAAGAGACTTCAAGTTTCTCAGAATTGACTATACGACTCTGACATCTTTTTCATTTTTTAGTTTATTCTCTCACTAATTCTTAGAATCTAGAACCTGACTCCTGAAAATGCATCATACTTTCTTTATCCAGAAATGATTTCGCTGAAGATAAGAGCAAACAGCATTGTCCTTTTCTATTTTCTCTGATTCACTGAACAGCTTTTATCTTGGGTCACTGCAGCCTCCACTTCCCAAGTTCAAGTGATTCTCTTGTCTCAGCCTCTCAAGTAGCTGGGATTTCAGGCATGTACCACCATGTCCAGCTAAAGACTTTTGTATTTTTATTAGAGATGGGGTTTCACTATGTTGGCCAGGCTGGTCTTGAATATCTGGCATGACCCATGCATCTTGGCCTCCCAAAGTGCTGGGATTACGACTGTGAGGCATTGTAACTGGCTGTCACAGTTTCAGACTTTAGCCCTACCACTCTTGAGAATCTCCTGTCAAGGAGAGCCATTAATGTCTCAGATCTACTCAGCAAAGACCTGAAGGTCCTTCTTACTCCCAGGAGCCAGTCATCACACTAAACTGAGAGATCTGCCAAAGGAAGCAGAGCTGATGTGTCCAAGCTGATGTGTCCAACCACATATGAGAGTGATTTTCTTCTATTATAACTCTCTACCAAAGTACGTTAGCAGTAGAGCATACCCAAGTCATGCAGTACCAAAATACATTAGCAATAGGTAATGTATCCAATTCACATGAAACCCAAGTATGTTACTGGTGGCGAATCCATACAGATCTGCCACAATCTCAACTCTTGCCTCTTTAGAATAAAGAATTCAAACAGGGGACATAAGGCAGAATGAGAGACTGAGGCAAGGTTAAGAGAAGGAGTGTAAGTTTAGAAAAAGTTTTAGAGCAGGAACAAAAGGAAGTAAAGGACATTTTTTGGAGGTCCAAGCTGGCAGCTTGAGAGATCAAGTGCATGGTTTGACCTTTGACATGGAGATTTTATTGTTGGCATGTTTCTAGGGAGTTGTGTTGTTTCTCCCCTGATTCTTCCCTTGAGGTGAGCTGTCATATGGACAGTGGTTTGTCAGCACTTGAGATGAGAGAGATGTGCAGCATGTTTACTGGATTTGTACACATGCTCACTTGAAGCATTTTTTCATTTACCAGAGTCTTCTTATAATGTCAAATGCCAGTAAAACTGCCATTTTGCCTTTTAGTTTGCATGCATGAGCCTACTTTCCCAATCTTGAGAAACTTATCTGGAAGCTTCTGATCACAAGCTTTAGATTTTTCCTATTGGGAGACTGTCTTTCCCTCATGCCAGCTGAGACCAATTATTTTAGAGAGACAGTTAACAATCATCTGATTATCACTTGATGGTTTCCTGACATTCCTGGTTGGGAGGGTCCTCTCCTGCCCTGCTCATGTCTAACTACTGTAATATTTGTAACAAGAGGAGACATTTAGATAAACCATCACAAGCAAACAGTTAATCTGATCATAACCATAGTGAGAATAACGGTTGGTTATTTTAAAAAGGATTTTTCTTCGGAAAACCAGTTCAAGTATGTTAATGTGAGAAGATTTATATTCACTTTTAAGAAAGTTAAGAGAAACATATATTAAATACATTTGCAAGATAATCACTTGATATCTGAATTATATATGTGGAATATTTTTGTAAACGGTTTTATTTCTTTCATATATTCTGTTTAAAACTCTAGTACTAAAATAATTTTTAAAAAGAAATGAAAAAACTTATTTAACAAATTCATTAGAAAGTAAAGGAATAATAAATATTTGATTTTGTTAAGTGGTATGCTAAATGAAACATTTAAAATTAAAGC
Organism: Cacajao melanocephalus; assembly: GCA_963573385.1. NCBI lineage: Eukaryota > Metazoa > Chordata > Mammalia > Primates > Pitheciidae > Cacajao > Cacajao melanocephalus. The sequence continues at coordinate 38,998 of CAUYLG010043130.1, forward strand.
TATGTTTGTTATTTTTTAATAGCATGGACCTCTGAAGAATCAATAAATTACCTTGTTTATGAAAATAAATGTTTAAAAAAATTTTGTACTTGTAAATAAGTCAAGAAATATAACTCATAATATATGAAAATATAGTTTTGAAAATTAGGTATTGTAAACATAAGATACATTGAATATGACAGAAAATGAATCTGCAAAAGAGTCTTTGAAATAATAAAGTATTTTATAGGTATAGTACTACTTTATTTCTATTTTATTTATAAATATATTTATTAATGTGACTAGCTGAATTTTTTAAAAACAGATAATTTTTTTTAAATTTTAATTTTACCAAGCTCCTAATTAACCAAGGTAAAGTAAACTTAAACAAAGCAATAATTATATCAGACATTTATCACTGTGGTCAAAATCAGAGGACTACTGTGAAACAAATTATTCACTGGATTCTATGAGAGATATACTGCAATTATATGACAGATTTTGATAATTTTTTAAAAAATACATGAAAAAAATCTTCAATTCAGAATTTTAAATAATTTAAGTAAAAGCTGATTTTAACACATTTTATCAGTGAATGTGTCAATGTTTTTTTCCCAATAATTTAAAAATATTTAAAACATTGGCTTAAGTCTGTGTTAAAGTTACTACTGTCAACACACAAGTAAAAAAGTTGACCAACAAAAAGTTTCTTCAATAAAGCATCTGTCTTTAAAGAATGACATTTTAATTTTGCAAATGAGAACACATGGACATAGGGAGGAGAGCATCACACACTGGGGTCTGTTGTGGAAGAATAGGGGAGGGACAGCAGGCAGTGGGGAGGTTGGGGAGGGATAATACAGGGAGGAATGCCAGATATAGGTGACAGGGGGATGGAGGCAGCAAACACATTGCAGTGTGTGTACCTATGCAATAATCCTGCATGTTTTGCACAGGAACACAACAAAAAAACTCTGCAAACATATTAAGTGTGAAGAGATAATAGTTAAAATAACAACACTAGATGAAATATAAAGGTGAATAGACACAGTTGTGGAAATATATAATTGGAAGTTGATATTGCAGAAACCTCCCAGAAGGAAGAGAAAGAGATAGAAAACATAAAGAAAGGCAAACACACATATAATGAAGATAAAAGTAGAAGTGCTAACAGTGATGAAATAGGAGTCAGAGAAAAATAAATGATTATGGAAATAAATATTTAAACACAAATGAATATAGTTTCTCAATTAAAAAATTGATCAACTGTATCTTGACAAATTCTGCAGTGTGAACGTCACATATAAAAAAGAAAAAATGTAGATACTGCACATTATAGCTTTTAACTATACCTTTATTCTTTTTAACTTTAATTTCCAGGATACATGTGCAGAATGTGCAGATTTGCTACATAGGTATACACGTGCCATGGTGGTTTGCTGCACCTATCAACCTAGCACCTAGGTTTTAAGCCCCACGTCCACTGGCTATTTGTCTCGATGCTCCTCCTCCACCACCCCTCTCCTGACAGGCCACAGGGTGTATTTTTCTCCTCCCGGTGTCCAAGTGAACAATATAATTGTTTATAAAATAGGAAACTATGAAACTGTACATAGTAGAAAACATACAAAGCATATGCATTTAAAAATAAATTGATATGGAAATCTAATTTTTCAATTGTAATATTGGATGTAAATCAACAAATAGTATTTTCAGTATTAAAGAACAAGTGCATATTAAAAATATACAACAGGAAAACTCCACAGAAATATTAAGTATGAAGAGATAATAGTTGAAATAAAAAAATACACTAGAAGAAGAAAAAATGAAAATAACAATTTATAAAATCAAACAATTAAAAGCATATACTATACTAAAAGTTATGTAAATGTGGTACTTCTTTCTCTGTATTGTTCACTTGGACATTGGGAAGACAATAACACACATTGTGGCCTGTCAGAGGAGGGGGAATGGAGGAGGAACATCAGGACAAACAGCCAAGGCATGTGGGGCTTAAAACTTAGGTGACAGGTTGATAGGCGCAGCAAATCACCGTGGCACATGTATACCTATGTACAATGTGGTTACAGTAATTCAAATATAAAAGAATTATCAAAATATTTTTGGCATACTAAATCTCATAATATTTCACTCTCAGGGAAACATATTTTGAAGCAGGTCTTGATCACATGTTTGAGTGGAGGAGAGGTAAAATTCAAGGTAGAGCAGTTTCCCGTTATCCACAGGGGATACATCCCAAGACCCCCAGTGGATGTCTGAAACCATGGGTAGTACTGAACCCTATCTATTTTATGTTTTTTTATATACATACATAAAGTTTAATTTATAAATTCATCAGAATAAAGTTTAATTTATCAATTTAGCAAAAGAAGTGATTAATAATAACAAATTGTGAAGTAGAACAATTGTAAGTATATACTATATTAAAAATTATGTAAGTGTGGTACTTTGTCTGTCTGCTAACTTACCTTTTTGTACCTATTTTCAGTTGGCTGTTGATCACGGTAACTGAAACAATGGAAAGTTAAACCATGGATAAGGGAAGACTGCTGTATGTAGAAGAGTTATATATGTTAGCACACTTTTGTTACTTATAAAATAACTAAATAAAAGGAAGGGAGAGAGGGAGATAAAGAGAAAAAGAGAGACAGAGAGAGAGAAAATGCAACCCAAAATTTAAAAGCAAGGTATTATCAGATAAGGTTTGGAGAGTAGGGGGATCAAGTAATAAAAAGGTGGGCTAAAGTTATTTTCTTATTATAGGAGACGAGACAATAGCTTTCAATTTTCATCTCACATGAGAACAATTTTTAAAACTATTTAAAAAGTGGGACAATGACAGAGAGAGGTGGCTCATGCCTGTAATCCCAGCATTTTGGTAGGCCAAGGTGGGTGGATCATGAGGTCAAGACATTGAGACCATCCTTGCCAACATGGTGAAACCCTATCTCTACTAAAATCACAAAAAAATTAGCCAGGCATGTTGGCAAATACCTGTAATCCCAGCTATGTGGAAGGCTAAGGCAGGAGAATAGCTTGAACCTGGGAGATGGAGGCTGCAGTGAGCTGAGAACACGACATTGCACTCCAGCCTGGGCAACAAGAGGAAAACTCTGTCTCAAAAAAAAAAAAAAAAAAAAAGAAAGAAAGAAAGAAAAGAACAGGAAAAAAAGTGGAACAACGTGAAAAATAATTAGGGTATAAATGACTAAACCACAAATTAAAATTAATTGGGTTGAAAATAAAAATAATAGAAAAAATTACACACCAGATAGCAGCAGTAGTGCTAGAGTGTAGCTACATAAGGATAAAATATACTGAAAAAATATTACAATTATAAATTAAGAGTATTACTGAATAATATTAAATATGGAAAAGTTTTATTTGTCACAAAGATGTAAGTCTTTCAAATATATGTGCACCAGATGAAAGTTAACAATATTAAAATATTAAATATTAGTTTCATATAAATGTAGATTTTGATAAAATATAACATGCAAAAAAAGAAATAAAATTAATGTAACTATAGAGAAAATAGTCTATAACATAAGGATTTTCTATGTACATCTCTTGAGTAGGAAAAAATTAAGTATTAGCAATGCTGTGGCAGAAGTAAACAACACAATTTGCAAGTTTGCCTTTTAGATAAAAAGAGAGTTCTAACTCGTGATTTAGATAATATGTTTTTTATTTTGTACATACAAATAATATAAAATAGTCATAAATAAGGCTAAAAAGAAAGCCTCAGCAAATTTCAAAAATATGCATCACATATATCTGAAATAAAATTAAATAAACTCAATACATATCTTGTGGTTTAAAAGAAAATAATACAAAAATTTTTAATGACATTCTGTATTGTTTAGGAAAATATCAGAAAAAAATAGAAGATATAAAAATATCTAATGCATATATAGAATTTAAAATGCAATAACCTAAATAAATATCTTCATTGAATGAACACAATACTGGAGTAAAAGCAAAAGAGAAAATAGATAAACTTGAAGACAGATTAATAGAATTGACACAAACAGAACAATAAAGTAAAAATAGAAACAAATGGACAGTCTCAGAAATCTGTGAGCCAATAACCAAAGAGTTTATATTTGAAATATTTCAATTCCAGAAAATAGGGCTGAAAGAATATCTAAAGAAAATGACAGATAGAAGCTCCCCAAATCTGGCAAAAAATATCTAAACTAAGTTAAATAATTCTAGCAAAGCCCAAATAGGACAGAAGCAAATAAATCTACTTGAAAACACATAACTAAGTTCCTGAAAACTAACAACAGAAAACGTAAAAGGAGCCCCAGAAAAATGAAGCGCTATTTTCTAGGAAAAGATCAGTATAGATAACTGTGAGTTTTTCATCTGAAACCATAGAGGCTGGAAGGAAGCAGCATAACATTTTTCTGGCCATTATTAAAAATATTTGCAAATCGTGAATTTTGTATCCAGCAAAACTGTTCTTCAGAAGTGAAAACCACATAAAGATAATCTCAGATGAAAGAAAACTGAGAGAATTTGTTGTTAGCAAATGTCCTTAACAAATGGCTTAAAAGAGATTACTTAAAAATATAATAACAGAAAAAATTGGGAGTTTACAAAAAGGAGAAGATAATAATGGGAGGAAATGAAGAACATGTGATAGACTATCATACTTTTCATGAGTATTGTATATCATATTTGATGGTTGAAACACACATAGCACCATCTGAAATGACAGTGAATGTATATAGAGAAAATATACAAGGGAATTATATTTTAAAAGTGTAAAACAGTGTAGGTCATTATGCATTTTCATCATATAGTCAGTTATGCCAGCATGTCTCTTAAAGACAACATTTGTCTCAGTAAATTGAACTACTGCATTGTTAAAGATTAGCTTCTACTATGCGTGAGGATTTAATCTGACTTCTCCATTCTGTGACTTTGATCTACAACAAAATTAAATTATAGCATCTCATTCTGAAATGATATAAAGAAGTCTTTCATTATTGCTGTTTTATAGTTAACAGCTTAAGTATTTTTCCTTCATTCGAACTTTAAAAATCACTGCATCCAAACTGCAAAAACAAACAAACAAAAAATGTACTGATATTAGCATGCTCATATTAGCATGGGGAGAATCAAATGTTTATTGTACTGTTTATTAAGTCTCTCCATCTAGAACAGTTTATGCATTTCAATCACTCAGCTCCTCTATCAAATGACTTGAAGTGGGTGATATCCATATAACCAGATTATGCTTTTACAATATGGTGTGGAATTAGACAACTGTATGAATTGTGGTCCCATTAACTAAACTGGTAGTATGAAGAGAATGGAAAATATATCTTCAGAGATAACACTTGTCTAATATAATAGAAATGGCAGATGACAAGTTGAATTGATAGCTCATTTTCCAAATATTTTAAATTATAAAATAGCATTTTGGTAATTTAAATGATTTAACACTAATGAATGTAAAGTCTTTGCATATAAATTAAACACATAATTAAATGGGATGGAGTACATTTTTTTTGACAGCAGTTTATATTAAATATGTGGATTCTAATTGACCCCTAGCTTCTTATGAGATACAGTTTGCTATGGTATTATCTGCTGATCAAGCATATTAGTACAGAGTATCCTAGTCAAGACAGAATGAGGCTGCGAAGGGTTGGGAATATTTGGAGACTTGCTTCCAGTTATGGGTATTGTAGAGGGTCTCAGTCATATTAGAACAGAATAGCTTCACAAGGAGAGGAAAGGATCAAGAGGGGTGTAAAAGTCCTAGCATATGGAAAGAGTCTCAGGAAACAGAGATGTTAAATTGGAGAAGGAAAACTACATTGGAGCAGTTAGGGTGTGAAAAACATGAAAGCTATTTTTACATATTTGAAAATATTACGAGACAGTAGACATATTTACTTTTCCCATATATTTAGATTTTAAAGAGGACATTTTAGTTCAATAAAAAACAGCAACAATAACAAAAAGAAATCACCACTGTTTTCAGTCTTGGGGTAGAACTGATTATTATTGTTTCAAAGAAAGCTAGTAGCAAATGTAATTTAAAACATTATTGTATTGGTTAAAAACCATTAAAAGTAGTTCAATTCATATTTCTCAGTAACAGTTTAAATACTCTTTTCTTTAATTTCCAATTACTTACACCTAGCAGCTTCTCTAGAGAGCCTCACTATTTATTCCCAATATTCTGTTAGGCAATGCTAGCTGTATCTTCCCTCCCTTCCCTCCTTGTCTCAGCTCTTCATTAGGTAAATGAACTTACTTAGTTTTCTCTTAGTTATTCTTTTAGGATTAGGGCAGCCCAAGAGTTGATCATGAAAACAAAAAACTTTCTTCATGTTTGCAGTGGGAGGTGATTGCAGGGAATGTGATAAATTTAATAATATTCATATATCATTGTCCATGGTACATGAAAAATATAACTCTTTATAAAAGGCATAGGGTCTTTAAGATAAATTATATCCTCTGTTATTCTATGTTTTAAGAAAAGTTCTAGAAGAGCATTTAGTGGCAATATTATAGAAAGGACTATTTCTATGCACAGTAAATGATACATTTTCTTCAATTTTTTCCCCTACAGGAAATAGCATAATTACTGCATACACACACACACACACACACACACACACACACACGTATATGTATATGTATATGTATTACATATATATACATACATATATGTATATGTGTGTGTATATATATATGCAGTAATTATGCTATTTCCTAGAACCTTAATATTGAATAAACTCTTTTTACTACATACTTCAAAGCAGAGCTGGTGCAATGAAGATATTATGTTACTTACTGTTATAAAAGTGTGAATAAAGGGCACCCATATTATTCCATTTGTTTGTTTCTAAAACCTTAGGATTGCAATTTGAATTATTTTTAATGCCGTGGTATACTTAATTTGTTCTGACATACATTTCAATATAAATGTAAGATATAAATTATGATCATCTTTATTTGGTAACTAGCATACATACAGCAAACAGTTTTTTGCTTTGTTTTGTTTTTACATTTTAAAGAAATGTCATTTTATTTTATTATAATTTTGGTAAAGCCTAGTTCTGATTCTAAAATTTTCTGGATAATTCCTTTAACTTTGTGGAATATATATACCAGAAATGCAAGTATATATGCATGCATAATGAAGGTATTGATTAATTCTATAATTAATATATTGATACTAACAACTAAAATGGAGCATCTCATTGCAGGTCTAGTTAGTTCCCACGTCTTTCCAACTGATTCTGATAATCATAGGCTCCACTACATGGCAATTTATACAAATATTTATCACAGTAAGTGAAATATATACATGTTCCACTATGGCAATTTTATATTTAAAAACCAGGGACTAGGTTATATACATGAAGTAAGGAATAGATTGTCGGCTCTTCAAACTAATATTTAACGTATTTGATATGAGTGAAATAGTCAAGATAATTTGAAATCTTAAATTTTACCTTATTAGGAGAGATATTTTTAAACTGTTTATTAATATTTCTATTTTATTTTTCTCACGTCATCTAATCAATTCAGAAACTTAAAAATATATTACATATTTGAAAATACTCTTGAAATCACTTTAGGCATTTTGTAAATTGTGTGCAACAGGCTATTTGAAATAAGTCTAGTAAAATTTAGAATTTTATTTATTTTTAAAAATATATAGTGTATAGCATTCCATATAGTAACTTTCATAGTAAGATCAGTTCTTAACTCATAGTTTTGAAGGACTAAATATATGAAACAACATAAAGTTTTGAAATAATGCTACAATTTCTATCTTTAATTCGATCTTTTAAACTTACACTTTTATACAATTTTCTTAGGAAAGGCAAAAATCAAAAGTTGACGTGAGGAAAATATTTCAGTGTCTCATAAAAATAAAGTATAGTTGGCAATAGTGGGAGAATATATCTCTATTTATAGATCCCTTAAAATCACTTAACAAGGAAAATAGATGATAAGCCTTGCCAGATGAATTTTTTCATAACGAAAATAGTGTTCCTTAGTGATTAAACTTATTGTGTCAAATTATGATATCAGTGTAATTCAATCTGCTTTAAAAATGTATGTCCCATTACTCCTACTCTTCTCTAATTTTAAGCAGGTGATTTTCCAACTTTATAAAATAGCAGATTATTTGAGGCATAGCTAATATGCATATATACACATTTCATAAGAATTTAGCATGTAAATAAAAGTGATTTCTTCATCTTGAATTTACAATTTTAGAGGAAAATTCCAGCTGGTAGTTGGAGACGAGAAGCAGCTTGTCTAATAAGAACAAACTAAATTTTGAAATATGCAGCATTTCCTTTTCTCATTCTATCCACCATAAGTGTTCTAATATAGCCTCAGGCAGGACTCAGTGCCTGGCTCAGGGGTCAAAGAGAAATGCAGTGACTGCTTTCCCAAAGTTGCTGTTGCTCAAATTAGTCTGCCTCATGGGAAATCTAAGTACCTTTTCCAGGGAATCTTCTCGAATTCTAAATTTCTGGTACTTCAGGCATAAGTTTAATGTAACCAGAGAGAAAAAGAAATTAAAGATATTTGTGATAATTTTATGTAATAAATTTTTGTAATTATTTTCATAATTAAGGTGTACTTGCAACATTTCTTAAAACATAGAATCATCCCTACCATATTCAAATATTCTATCATTAAATACAAAAAAGTATCTATACAACAAAGAAAGAAATGTACTTCATAGGAAACATACAATTAGAATATCAGGATTTTATACACCTCCTATGGCAACAAATAATTTATCTTTTGCTTTAGATTTCTCACCAGGCAAAACAGCTTACAGTAAGAAAATAGAAAAAAAAATACATGTGTAACTATGACATAGATGTATCTCAGTCACGTGCATGTGTTCAGGCGGATCCTTCTGTTGTCCATAACCCAGAAATTTTTGTTATAGTATTCTTTTTTTTTTTATTTTTTATTTTTTTTTTTTAGAAAAGAAAAGAGAGGAAAGAAAGTGAGAGTGAAAGAAAGAAAAAAAAAAGAATGTACGAGAGAAAGAAAGAGGAAGAAAAAGAGGGAGAGAGAACAGGATTCTTGTTCTACTGCCCAGGCTAGAATGCAGTCTGAAAATGGGTATTAAAAACCTCT
>CAUYLG010043131.1:0-31290 GCA_963573385.1 Cacajao melanocephalus
CTTACAAAGAGACTTAGACTCCCACACAATAATAGTGGGAGACTTTAACATTATACTGTCAATATTCGACAGATCAACGAGATAGAAAATTAACAAGGATATCCAGGACTTGAACTCAGACCTGGAACAAGTAAACTTAACTATTATTTACGGAACTCTCCACCCCAAATCCACAAAACATACATTTTTCTCAGTATCATATTACACCTATTTTAAAAGTGACCACATAATTGGAAGTAAATCACTGCTCAGCAATTGCATAGCATTTCACAGGTTAAAATAAAATATTGGTTGGCTGCTTGTTTGCTGTTTTCATCCATTATTCCTTCCTGTCTCCATTGTTAAGCACACTTATTGGCATAAAAGAGGTTTTTAATACCCATTTTTAGACTGAATTCTAGCCTGGGCAATAGAACAAAAATCCTGTTCTCTCTCCCTCTTTCTCTTCCTCTTTTTTTCTCTGTTTCATTCTTTTTTTTTCTTTCTTTCACTCTTTCTTTCTTCTTTTCTCTCTTTTTCTTTCTTTAAAAAAAAAAAAAAAAAAAAAAGGAAATGCTTCACATGGAGGTGGAATTAGAGCTGTAGTCCTCACTAGGGTTAGAGGGCTTAGACATAAATGTAGGCTTCGGTAAGAGAAATAAAAATGAGTAAGTAGTGGTGGCATGTATCCCAAGCAGGGAAGATAGCTGTGTCTTGCACATGACATATTTTGATGCAGGGAGATTTCCAGTTTGTTTGGAGTAGAGGGTTCATGTAAGGGTTTAGTCGCCGTTCACATTTGAGAGTTAAATAGAGGTGAGATCTTCAAGGACTTTGAATGCTAGCTAAAGACTCATAGTGAACTGACACTGAATGCCAGCTGTGTGTTAGGCACAGTGCTCGGCACTTTTCTATGCATTTTGAATTTATGCTCAAGACACTTGGGGCTGCAAGGGCAGGAGTTAGTGGCACTGAGACATATGAGCAACCTGTGTAGAAACGGAGAGACCAGAGATAGAAATAGCGGAAGGCTTTTGTGGTCGATGACACCTTAGATTATAGTTGATCCTAAAATTTATAAATTTAGATTCTTAAGTCCTGGTTCTAGAGGATTGAAACTTCCTATTTTCTTGGTTATTCTATGTATAATCTAGTGTAATAAGAACTTACAATAATGAGTATTTAGTTAATGGATATTTATCAATCACCTACTCTATATACATCTCTTTGTTAGATTTGATGGGCTGCTCACTCTCTCCCTTTGCCCACCTGATGTTAGTTAATATGGGAGACAACCACATAATAAGTTACTTCATAGCATCTGTAATGACCAGTTATTTGGGAGTCACCTGATTGACCAAAGACTGTTTTTACAATGCTTTCCCCTTTATTTTTTTCTTAGGAGTTTTTTGCTTTTCTTTTTTACAACAGCGTAATGTGTCGCATCACTGAATCTAGTCTCTAATTTTTTCCCCCCTCTGTATTTCTATCATTTTAGAAACAAAAGCCACATCTTTTTGAAGAAGTACTTTTGACTTTTTCTCCCAATTTTAGTGCTTGGTCATAACAACTGTCTAAGGTTTGTTTTGGGCCCTCCTTTCCTTCCATCACCCCTCTGAGGAGCTCTTGTGCCCTGTTTTGTGTTACATGGTAGGTTAATCAATGACGTAATGAGGGGATGAATGTAGAGATAGGTGGAACATACAGGTTGTTAGATTAGTGGATATTATGGAAAATGAATTGTATAAGAGAAGATAGAAGTTGAAAACAGAAGGGTGGAGAAAATGAAAAGGTATGAGACCTCAGAGTGGTGGCACGAGGAGCTGTTTGTATCCAGAGGTTTCTGGTTGAACTTGGATTCCTAAACTCTGAGTTGTACGGGAAGCAGTAAAAGTTATTCAAATGTCGTTCTAGTTCTCTTCTACCAACTAGAAGAGTGGCTGGGATTTTAATTTCCCCTTTGGGGTGTGCCTAAGAATCTTAGTACCATCACTATTTGTATCCAGTAGTATTCTTTGATGCCAGAGCCCACTTTTTTTTTTTTTTTTTTTTTTTGGGCAATCTAAAGAGATTAGGCCTCTTTGTAGTGGCTTTTGTGCTAATATTGATCCAAATTTAGTTTAAGTACCAGTTTTCTTCTCTCTTCTATTCAGTCAAGTATTTAACCTCTCAGTGATTTTAGTTGTCCTGAAATTTGGTCTTTCTTAGCAGGGACAGTGTATTTTATGTTCTTTACTAGTTAGAGGATAACTGTGTTCATGCCTGTAATCCCAGCACTTTGGGAAGCTTCAGGTAGGAGGATCATGAGCTCAGGAGTTCAAGACCAGCCTGGGCAATATAGTGAGACCCCCCCCCCACTCCCCGCCCCGCCATCTCTACAAAAAATAAAAACATTAGCTGGGTGTGGTGGCATGGGCCTGTAGTCCCAGCTACTTGAGAGTATAAGGTGGAAGGACTGCTTGAGCACAGGAGGTTAAGGCTGCAGCGGGCTTTGTTGCTGCCACTGCACTCCAGCCTGGGTGACAGAGTGAGACCCTGTCTCAAAAAGAAAGATAAATAATTACTCTGAATCTTTTTCATTGAGAATTTTTTAAAATAGCTGAAGATATTAGGTAGTGTATACAGTGATTTCTGCATTATTTTCTTTGTTTTTTTGTCTAAATCTTAAGTTTGCCTTCTTCAGCCTTTTAATCTATTCCTGAATGCATTATTTTTAATAGATATGCTATTTATTAACATTTTGGAATTAGAATATAAATTACCCCTTTTAAGGCAAATCACTATCCAAAACACATTAACTGTACCTTCACTAAGAACCTTGGTAACATATTTGCACCTGACAAAAGAGGGTAGGCAGAAAATCAGCTAATGAAATCGTTGTTCTGGATTACTATATAATTAAGGGCTTTGCAGAGCCCCTGGGGAAGCTGGAAGACTGGGGATGAGTTAAAAGTACGTAAGTTTTCTAGTGCTTTAGTAAATAAATGTGTGGTGGAAATGAAAATTTTTCTCTGGAAAGTATTTAAAACAAGGACAAACCGTAATATATTAGCTTGCCTAGGTATTCTGGCCTTTAGGAAATCCTGGAGTTACTTTTGGATGGCTAATTGCCATTAAGTACTCATGTATAGTGCTTTGTAAGTGGTATAATTTGAAGGCTGTTGTTGAGTAACTCTTTCAGTTATGAAGTCAGCAGTGCTGATGTTTTATCTATAGGGAATAAGTTGTGGACAAGTCTCCTAATTCAGTGCTTCTCAAGCTTTAACGACCATGTGAACCACAATCACTGGGAGACCTTAAAATGTAGACTTTAATTCAGGATTTCTGGGGTGGGACTAGAGAATTTACATTTTTTTTTTTTTTTTTTTGTGAGACAGAGTCTCATCTCGGCTTACTACAACCTCTGCCTCCCAGGTACATGCGAATTTTCCTGCCTTAGCCTCCCAAGCAGCTGGGATTATAGGCATGCGCTACCATGCCTGGCTAATTTTGTTTTTGTATTTTTAGTAGAAGCGGGGTTTCACCATGTTGGCCAGGCTGGTCTTGAACTCCTGTCCTCAAGTGATCCACCTGCCTTGGTCTCCCATAGTGCTGGGATTACAGGTTGAGTCGCCATGCCTGGTGGAGAATTTGCATTTCTAACAAGCTATCAGATGATACCAGTGCTGCTTAGACCACACTTTGAGTAGCAGGAACGTGATACTTCTTAAAAAAAGGGAGAAGTCCTTTACACACAGGAAATGTACACACATGCACACATGTATGCACAAGCATGCCTGCTATCTGTAAGCGTTTGCCGTCTTTGTGATGATGGAGATGTTTGAGACCCTTAAAAGACTGTAGTCATGACTCTTGCTTTTTCACTATCCCTTTCCCCTAATCACTGTGATCCTACTGCATTTATGGAAAGACTGCTGGCGGGGCATCATGTTTGACCCAGAGCTGAAATTCTGAACTTCCTTGTTGATTGTCAGTGTTAGTAGGAATGAATTTAGCCTGTTAAAGTGATTGGCAATTAGAATGATACCAACATTATAAATTAAATCCGTCTGTTTGCTTACCTCAGTCTTGGGTGCTAAGCCAGCTGTGTTCTCCATTTTAGTAACTTTTGAATATTACCATTCCAGATGCTCTGCATCAAAAATCCACACATCACCTGGGTGTCGTGGCTCACACTTGTAATCCCAGCACTTTGGGAGGCCAAGGCAGGAGCATCACTTGAGCCTGGGAGTTCAAGACCAGCCTGGGCAACATAGCAAGACCTCATATCTACAAAAAAATTTAAAAATTAGCCGGGTATGATGGTGCACACCTGTAGTCCTTGCTGCTTGAGAGGCTGAGGCAGAAAGGTAGCCTGAGCCCAGGAGTTTGCCATTAGAAAAGTTCCACATCAGTCACTAAAGTCTAATAATTCTAACTCCTCTTGCGTCTAAAATTCTCTTAAGTCTCTTTGTCTCTCTCTAAGACCACAGCTTTAGTTCAGGGTACTGGTCTCTCTCCCTGGCTCACTGTACCGTCCTGCTAACTGATCTTCTGGCCCTATTCGGATATACTCTCCATAGTGCAGCTGGGATCAGCTTTCTTAATGACAAATCCCTCCTTAACATTTGAAATCTGAAAGTTAATTTCAAATTCCTTGACATGGCACACAAGGCCTTCCTTGAATCTGGCCTTGGAAGCTGTGCATCTCACAGTAGTTTCTTGCAGCGGGAGTGGGATGGTTCTTTTTTTTTCTTGCCTCCAAGAGGGGTAAGAAAAGGTATCCTCTGTGCAGGATATCTTTTCTACCCCTCTTTCTCTGGGTACCTCATTTATCTTTTACTTCTCAGCTTCAGTATCAAGCTTTCTGGGAGGCAGTTCCAGAACACCCAAGAGAAGATTAGGTTCCTTTATTGTAGAATTCCCTAAAGCGCTGTACACATTTCTGTCCCCGCAGTTTTCATCTTATGTTGTTACTGCCTTTTCTTGGCTCAACTGGGAACCTTCTTGGGGCTGTTACTGTGGTCTGTGCACAAAATAAATATTTATTGAATAAGAGGTGAAATGAAAAAGAAAAGACTGGGTGCAGTGGCTCATGCCTGTAATCCCAGCACTTTGGGAGGGTAGCGTGGGAGGACTGCTAGAAGGCCAAGAGTTCAAAAGCAGCCTGGGCAACATAGTGAGACTGCACCTCTACCTACCTACCCCGCTGCCAAAAAAATTAGTTGGGGTGATAACCTACGCCTGTAGTCCTAGCTACTTGGGGTGCTGAACAGGGAGGATCTCTTGAGCTCAGGAGTTCAAGGCTGCAATGAGGTACGGTCATGCCACTGTACACCAGCTTGAGTGATAGGGCAAGACCCTGTCTCTAAAAACATTTTTACAAAAAGAAAATTAAAACTTAGGTAAGTACTGTATCTTTATTTTGTATAAGGTAGAATTTGCAATGTTGAGACTATGGAAAGTTTATATTACAATCATACAACATTGATTTAGTAATAAAGCTTTAATGATGTATGTAGAACAAATGTCAATAAAACAATTTGTAATTTTATATTAGTATGTAGGCAGTGATTCACATTAAATATGAAAGAGGAGGGAAAAGATCTGGAATAATAATCATAAGACCAATAATAAATATTTGAGTATAGATAGAGATATTGTAGAAAGTTAAAATGTAAAAGTTTTCTCCTCTTTGTGGTTTCTCTATTTAGATTATAGTAAACTGATGTAAATATTATCAAAAATATTGATATTATAATCTTTTTCTGAATAAGATTTTTATTTGCCTTTGGTAGCAAATGTCCCACCTTAAGATGGTAATTGGATTATAATTTAGAGCTAGAAAACAGGAAGGAATTGCCTCCATCCATCTATATAGCATTCTTCCCTTATTCATAGCATATAATTTTCAGGCTCCCCAGTGGATGCCTGAAAGTGCGAATTGTACCAAACCTTATATATACCATGTTTTTTCTATACATAACTATGATAAAGTTTAACTTATAAATTAGACACAGTAATTGTTTAACAGCAATAATAAAAAATAACAATGGTAACAGTTTGCAATCATAAAAGTTATGTAAATGTGTGCTTGTGCACTGTTTCATGGACACACTCTCTTTCTCTCTCAAAATATCTTATTGTACTATATTGAAGGTATGTGCTATACTGTGGGTAACTGAAAACGTGGAACATGAAACTGTGGGTAAGGGAAAACTATCCATTCACTTCACTTAGTAAATATTTGAGTGCCTACTGTGAGCCAGACACTATGTTCAAGGTTCTGGGATTATAAGCAAGATATATGAGATCTGAAACATAAACTGTGTCCATTATTTGCAAAAACATCTTACATGTGAGCGTTCTTTGCTGTCTATAGATAACAAATACATATATAGTGACTTACTGCTCATAGAGCTCTTTCATGCATCTTATTGCCTTTAATTCCGCATCACAGATGAGGGAACCTGAGACTGAGTGTAATTTGATCAAAGTGACATTGCTATGCAATGGAGAAAGTAAACTTGAACCCAGGGTAGGCTCTGATTCCAAATCCCCTGCCATTTTCTTACATCACACCGTACTACATCCATTGGCAATTGTGGAATATCTTACAGAATCATATCAAGTTTTTAAGAACATGATTTGAAAAGCACTTTTTTTTTGGTATTTATGACACAAATGCTTAATAATTTTTGAGCTTTGGGGATGAGCACAACCTAACTTAAATCCATTATATTACTATTGGGTCTCTGTCACTTTAAAACATTAAAAACATGGTTTTACCCTTAATGTTTTCTGAAATTGTATTTTTTAAATTAGCAGTAAAGGGAAGGTATATATTTTTTGAAATTTCTTTTGATTCTTTCTCTCTGCCTTTTGCAGTTTCCTTGCTATCTTGATAAAATACAAAGGGTGAGGTTCTCATAGCTAGAAAGAACTTTAGAGAAAGAAATATATTATTGGAATTACAGCACGTAAATAAAATACAGTTCTCATAGTTCACCTCAGTTTATTTTTCTGTCTGCTTCTGCAGAAAGTTTTCATTTAGGCAACAGTCATTTATATTGACAGTATCAGTTGATAAATGAATGTAACTGTCATTTATTAAATGCAATGAATGTGATATGTGAATGTAAGGTGATATTATAGTCTTCCACTTGGACAGAGAGTGAGAGGGGACAGTCCATTGCCACTGGTATTGATGTCCTAAAGTGTGTGTCATGAAACTTCTGCTCTTTATTAGGAAGGTTACTCTGGGCTGCCTTCAGGACTTGTTTACTCTTGGATTTGACAAAGACTGTTTTCTTGACAAACTTCAGGTAGGTTCCTCTGAGCCCTCTTCTCAACTTGGGCTCAACCTTGGGTTTCTGTGTTTGTCCTTGCTAAGTCTAGTTTTAGCAAGAATCCTGCTGTGTCAGTTTAATAAGAATCCACTCCCCCACCACACACTTGATGCCTGATCACCCTTTATATCTGATCAAGTTCCACATCCCCCACCTTTGATCTGTAAGTCCTTGACCTGCCTTTAGCAACAATCCTGTTAGGTTAGTTTAATAAGAATTCCCCCACTCTTGGTGTGTTTCCTTTTAGTACTTTTCCATCCACCATCCTCTTACTCTGCTTGTTGGCTATAAATCCCAAATGTCTTTCAGCCCAGCTTCTCTCCCTTATTGCAGTGTCTCCATCATTGTGGTCTTGAATAAAGTCTTCTTACCATTTTTAACATGTTTGAGAGTGATTTTTTTTCTTTAACATATTCTCAGCAGCAAAAGCAATTCAAGTAATCAAGTATATGATTGGCTATAGAGGTTAAGGTCTCTGGCCTAAAGGTAAAAGAAGGAGATATCAGCCATGTTCAATTATATAATGTTTAAATAAGCTACGAAGAATAGCAACCTGGAGTAAGATAAGATGTGTGTAAGATGTAGTTCTCAGCAAACTGAAAAGGGTAGCCACAAATCCTAGTAGTAAGATTAATTTAAATAAAATGCTGATAATAAATACCAGCATTACCAAACTATGGACCATTTTTCCTTGAAGGAGGATGCAAAAACATTTAAAATCAAGCTGGAATAAGCAAAATGAGAATTTAGTTAAGAATGGCGTTTGTGTTGAGCTCTTAGATTTCTAGATGCATACCTGGTCACTTTTTTTTTTTTCGTCCTTTCAATAATTATGAGGAGTCAGGACCATTAATTGTTTTTCACTTTTAGATGATAAACCTGAGGTTCAAAATGGTCAAATAATATATTTGAGGTCAAGTAGAACTTAAACCTGACTCCAAGACCTGTAAAATAATGGTGGTGGTAATGATGAAGGAGAATGGGGGCCAGGGGGAGTTAGTGGTGATGGTGGAGATGTTGATGGTGTTGTAGGTGGTGATAGTGGTGGCGACAGTAGCAATGGTAGAGATGTTTGAGGTGCTGATGGAGGTGGTGGTGCTGGTAGTGGAGGAGGTGGTAGTGATGGTGGAAGTCATGTTAAGGTGCTGATGATGATGGAGGTATTGGTGGTGATGAATTGGTGGTGACGATGGAGGTGGGGAAGGAATGGTGTTGTTGGGGTGGGACTGGTGATGGTGGAGGTGGTAGTGATGATCGAAGTGGGGGGGTGTGGTGATGGTGGGATGGGACTGTTGATGGTAGAGGTGATGGTAGAGGTGGTGATGGAAGGATTGGTAGTGTTGATGGAGGTAGAGAGGGGTTGGTGATGGTGGAATGGGAGTGGAGATGGTAGAGGTGGTGGTGGTGATGATGATGGAGGTCATGGTAGGCTGGTAGGCATGTTGGAGGGATTGGTAGTGATGATGGAGTTGTGGGGGAGGTGGTGATGGTGACGATGTTGAAGGTAATAATGGGGTTGATGGTGGTATGGTGGTGGCACTGCCACTTACTTAGGATTTCTTTTGTCCTAACCTCTGAGATGATCTCATTTCACCTATACCTCTGCATCCGTAATTTACCACTTGCCTATTAAGTCACAGAGCTTGGATTCGAATCTAAATTTGTCTCACACCCAAGTCTACATACTTTGCAGGAATGTTACGTTGCTTCTCACATTATTTCCAGTCCACAATATGTGAATTCTGTGTAGTTTCACAGAATAATGACACCTGTATTCTGGGACTGTGGGACTAGTATAAGATTGTCAAACTGCTACCAATGATCCTATTCTCTTACCTTTGCATATTTCAATATCCACCACTTTATTTATAAGACCAAAAGACCTTTCTGAACTATTATAGGTAGCCTGTGTTAGGGCCATCATATGTAAACAATTTTCTCTTGCTGCAACTATCTGGAGTGACTGCATAAAAAAAGAAGTGTAATCAAATCAGATAAACTTCCCAGTAGGTTAGTCAATAGATAAATCACCATTGTTCTCATAGGCTGTACCTCTGCGTTGCTCATAAAGGACTGTACAGTAACCTAGCAGATTTGTAAATGTTTAGCTAAAATTCAATAACAGAATGATCAAGTTTTTATTGAGGCTTTGTTTTCCTGTTAGAAAACTACCATTTGATAATCTACTAAAAATACCAGAATTTTAGTGGTATTAGGTTTACTCTTAATTCATTGCTATTACAGAACGTTTTTATAACACAAGTGACAGGAGAAATCGATGTATAAATGTCTGTGCAACATGCTATAAGCACAGTGATTCCCACTGCCACCCCTCATCTTCTCATAGCAGTTAAGTATCACCGGCTATGAGAGACAGAATATGCTGGAGGCTCAATTTCTTTGTTTTTCTTTAAAATGCTTCCAAAAATGGCCAGAGGAGTTAATTTCCTTTTGTTTCCATGAGAATGTTTACTGTTTCCTTTGGAGATCACTAACTCAGATCAGTACGTATGACTTTCTGCTATCATCGTCCTGACCCCTGCCTAAACTTTTCTTACGGTGGAAAATATTAACAGCTGACCTTATTCAGACATTTGGCAGGCTGGGGTCACTCGATTAATTCCTTCTTTCTTTTCTATATATTTTCATGACCCTAGGGATCTGGTATTCTAAAGAATGCTACCATTGGCTAGCTTGATAAGTTTGGGAAATACTTTCCTCTTCATAGCTCTGGGTTAGTTAGCCTTATAAGACTAGGAAGGAGAGTTGAGTGAAAGAACTAGAAATTACTAGATCTTTCTTACAAGGCAAACCTCTTTTTAGCTAACATTTGAAAATAATTTTGCATTTTTAAAAAAATTGCTAGATCTTTCTTACAAGGGAAATCTCTTTTTAGCTAATGTTTTAAAATGATTTTGCATTTTTTTGTTTTTCAGTTGTTAGTTTGGCTCTCTGTATGATGTTCTTAAGAGAATATTCAGAATTATTAACTTGATTTTACAAATAAAGATTAGAGACTGAGCATACAGATTTGCTGGGAGTCTCTTTTTCATGCTAAGAAATGAAGTTATATTTTACCCAGACCTCCCTGCTTATCATCTTTTCATTTTTTCGCTTCCTCCAGACAGCCCATCCTGCTGAGCCAATACACAGTGAGTGTACTTTTGAAATGGTTTTATGTCTATGAGCACCACACGGTTAGTCTGCGGGAATCATAATAATGTCTTGGACATGTGTTTCAAGATAGCTCAGTCTTCTTATCAAGACTTATATCTCACAGGATATCAGAGGAGGGAGGGAATAAAGCATTATATGAGGGAAAAAAGCATTATATTAGGGAAATTAGAGTTTTGCACAGGGTTATCGAATGAACTTTAATATTGAGGAATGTATATCTATGTGTGTGATTTTTGTTTTTTTTCTCCACATGTGGCTCTACTATATGCATTCACATTGTGCACACATGGGCATCTATCGCCTTATTTTATCTTATTTATTTTTTTACAACACAATCATTTAATTTGACTCACCTGAGGGATTATTTGGTTATCAGCATGTTGTCTGCTTCTAGGTTAGGTTGATTTTGATTCAAACCTTGGATTTTTCCCTTCAGTATTGTGTGTTGGGCTGGGGGGATGTTGGGGATGACATAGGGAGAAATAAAGGTTTTTATTTTTATTTTTCTAATAAATACTCACTGAGAAAATTATAGAATATGGAGAAAATAAAATTTACTACATAACTCTCCTATGCAGGAACACTGTTAACTGCGTGTTTCTTTTCTGTGTATGTTTATATAGTTGAGATTATGCATGTATACAATTCTGCACCGTAGCTTTTAAAAATAACATCACATCTTGATAATTTCCCAAAGTCATTGGAATTATTTGAAGGTAAAATTGATGTATCACCTTACTTTTTATTCTATTTGAATAGTACATTGAAGATCACCAAAAGATGGCAGTGAAATGTGTCGTTTGTAATCTACATTAGCATCAATAAATATGGACCATTTAAATTGTGTCTCTGATCTTATTTCACTAAAGTTTAGAATAGGCACTACACTGGGTGAGACTATGATCTTAAGAGTCTCTTAAGAGGCTAAAGTTACAGAGTCTAACTATCTTTGGATTAGTTAATTTTGGCCATTTTTTAAATTCACAGACTATATGCAAAATTATGGCCAGCCATATTAAAAGTATCCATCTTTTGTATAGAAAGGATTTAGCAAAAGAATGTATGTAGATTAGTGCAAACTCATTCTCACTTTTCTAAAAAATAGTTAAACTTGATGTCGTACATCTGTGGACTCAATTTTGGATACAAAGTCTGAAATAGTTTGTGTTAGCTAAATATAAAGAAGTTGAAGCATCTTCATATATTCTGTAGCTCATAGATCCTCATTGAATCACTTTAGTGTAGTCTTTAATAGTTTGTAATGTCATTAGAAATAAGCTCAAGAATTCTTATCACTATAGAATAGACATTCTATTAATAAGAATAGAAATATTCCTAGTCATTTATGCATTGAAAAGACATTTCCCATTTCCTGTGCTTTTCCTGACCTCAGCCAGCACATTAGCACGTCCATACACTGGCAGAACTCTAACTAGATGTTATCACTGATTGTGTATCTGTAGATTTAATCTTTCAGACTTAGCATCAGCAAAAATAGGACAGTTTTTTTAGTCTTTATATTCCATCTAAACATGTATTGACATTTTCAACAAAGTCATTTGAACAAAAATCCCAACATCAAATACTCCAGAGAAGGCATCTCCAGGTGCAAATTATGATCAGATTATGGGAGATTTATCTTCAAGGTCACAAAAGTATGGTGGCTTTGGGGGAAGCTGTCTCATAGTGTCAAGTGGAACATGCTAGTTTATTTGGTACTCATGCAGTGTTGTTCATACTGAAATACTTGAATGTATGTGCTCACCTGTTGTCTTTCTTCTGCCTTTTAAAAGTCTTGGTGTTCATCATTATAACAAAGCAATTTTTTTTTTAAATTTTGCATTGCAACTTTTTGTTTCTCTCTAATGATGCAGTTTACTTCTAAGTGTGGCTTTGGTAGGAAGAGGTCAGACCTTCCAGTGGATCACTAAATAATAATCACTTATCTACCATCGAGTTTGTTATAATATGTGTTGCTTTTGATGGGCTATTATTTGACTGCTGGGTCAAAGTTAGTCTTGCTCAGTATTGGGCAATCTAAATTTAAGCCTTAAAGAGTGTCTCAATTGTACAGAATTTCTGATTTGTGTCTGCTCAAAACCTTTAGAATTCAGCTTTTTTTTTTTGGCCAGTAATTGGTTAACAAGCATTAGTTAGCTGATAAAAGTGATATGTTGTGGTGGGGCATGTAGGAGGATTAGACATACTTTTATTTGAATATATTTGGATATTTTCATATTTTCATCTTTATTTGGGATAATTTGTCTGATGGTAGCCTAGCTCTGCAGCTTCACAATTAATCCCAAACCACCATGAAAAATCAAATATCCTCTTTACCTGTGGTCCCAATTGTGCTGGAGACTGAGGAAGGAGAATTGCTCGAGTCTAGGAGTTTGAGTCCAGCCTGGGCAACATAATGAGACTCTTTAGAAAAATCAGAACAAAGCAAAAGAACAGGACCTGGTCATAGCCTAATTCATATGACATCAAGCATCAGAACAAAGTAGTAATCATAGAGAAGTTTTTCATAAATAAATTTTGAATCATATTACAATTTAATGGGAGAAATGAAATTTGAGGTTTTCTTTTTTTCCCCATGAAAATAAAATTCAGATGTTTACAATTATTCTGCAGTCTTTCCCAAAATAGTGGCTTAATGGCAAACCTCTCAGCAAGGACTCTGTATCTTTCTTAGAGGTGCTGAAGGCATTGTTGGTGCTCAGTTCATGTTTAATAATTATGTTATTTTGGGTTGAAATGTGGCTAGTATACCAGGGTTCATGCTGGTGCTTTAAGGAGAAGGGTGATTGGCATTTTAATCAGTGGAAATGTTCAGAACCTTTGTCTGAATGACTGTATTTCCAACTGTTCAGATTTCTCAGTTCTGGTTCAGTACCAATTCAAAGGGGAGAGCTCCATCTACTGAAGACCTATTTCCGAATGATTTCTTCTGTTGAGTTCAGTGATTTTCCATTTGCACAGCTCATTGCATTTTTTTCTGATTTATGAGCCCCAGTGAAGGTTATGATGCAACTGGCAATTTGGTCATTTCAAAACCAAATTTCCTGTCATTTTGCTTGGTGCCTAAACCCAAAGGACTTACCAGGGAGGCATTCTTAATTAACTCTATTTAATAGTCATGTTTTGTTGGGACCTATGTAGATAGTAAGACTGCTCTTGCTGTAGATGGACTTTCTTTAGTCTTCCCTAGCTTGAATCCCCTTTCATGTACTCACATTGGTGTTTTATTGGTGATGTCATAGAACTGCAGTGACTTTGTGTCACATTTAGGCTTGACTTTCAGTCTTGCTACTTTCAGTGGCTCTAGAGTATTGTACAAGTGACTTAATTTTTATAATCCTCAGATTCCTTATGGGGACTTATAGCCATGTTTAATGAGTTTGGACTTTGAAGTGCAGAAGAGTCTTTGAAGTGTTTTAAATAGGGGATCATTCATATTTGCACTGTAGGTCAGACCAGATATTTTGGTATCCAGCTCGTTTAGACATTACCAAAGCTGGTGAGAGCTATGTTGTCCAAGATCATACACCTTCCTGGTTCAGCGCATGGTGACTGATCAGTGAAGTGGGTATAAAGGCCAGGCCATCTCAGACAGACTCTGAGTAACTTTAAGGGGCCATACTTTCATGACATTGTAATAGAGAAGATACTTAAAGCAGAAATAAAAATCACAAGCCCTAAGGGACTGACTTAAAAAAGTACATTAACTTAAAAATCTTAAGTATAACAAAAGACATTAAAACAAAACAAAATGACAGACCATAGACTGGTAGTATGTATTTGAGCAAAGAGAATTATCGAGAATTTGAAAGAAGTCGTACAAATGAATAAGAAAAGGATAAACAACCTAATGGAAAATGGATAAAGAATATGACTAGGCAATTCACATAGGTAGATGCTTGAATGGCCAATTATAAAAGATGCTTAACTTCGCTAATAGGGAAATGAAAAGTAAAACCCTGGTGAGATTTCATTTTACACCTATTGATTGACAATACCTAATAAGCTTGATAACACCAAGTGTTGGCAAGGATGAGAAGAAACAGGAACTCTTGTATATTACTGATGAGAATAAATTACTACAGTCTTTTTAGCAAGCAATCTAGAAATATCTGGAAAAGTTGAAGACGTGCGTATTCTGCAGCTCAGCCATTCTGCCTTATGTGTTAGCCTAGAAAATAGTCACACATATAAAACAAAGAGGCATGTACAGGGATATTCATTGTAGCACTATCACTTCAAATAGAAAAAAAGCAGAGGAATGGATAAATGTAGGGTGATTTTTCCTCCATACAGTAGAGCAGTTAAACAAATTAGTTGTACACATATCCACATGGATACATCTCAGAAACATAGCCAGGGTAAAGTAAGCTGTAAAAGACTATATGATATGTGTAATATAACTATTATATATGTGTGATATACATATATGTATAATGTGATTGTACATATACATGTATGATCAAAGTATAAAAAATGGGAAGAGATGATGAGTAGAGCTTTAGCTGTATTTATGTCATTTTATTTCTTAGAAAAAAGCCTTTAAGCAAATAAGGCAAAATATTAGCATTTGTTAAAGTTATGGTGCTAGATACATAGCTGTTACATTATTTTCTATTTGTGTGCATGTGCTAAAATATAGGTATGTATAGTTGTAGTCAACGACCTCAAAATAATAGTTGATGTGATGAGAGTGGAAAATTTTGCCAAGGAAGAATAAAAACATAATACAAATTGCAGAAATGCTTTGGTGCATGCTTACATTTTGTTGAGATCTGACAAACAGGAAATAAAATTTGATGATAAAGGTAGAAGTTGGAGAATCATTTATTAGTACAGATACTAAGGAAAGGTTGTCTACAATGTCAGATGGTGTAGAGAGGGAGCAAATGTAGTTAAATAAAAAACAACAAAACTTTATATTTGACAATTAGCTTATTAATATCCTCCTAGGATGCAGTTTTCATTTTAGAAGCGAGATTCAAAATCAAATTGTAGGGAGAAAAAGAGACTGTGGTGTAAAACACATTAAAAAGGTTGTCAGTGAATTGAAGGAGAGAAATAGGACATGAGAGGAAAAATGGATCTAAGAAGTTTTGCCTTGTGCATCAAATTCGGTGTAGTACTTGACCATCACCTGTGTGAACAGTTTGAAATTTCAAGGTGGTACCACAGCAACAACATTGATCTGATTTAGATACCCAGAGTGACAAGTTTTTTATTCGTACCTTCTCTCTTTCCTCTTTTATTAAAAACATGTTATTTGCATATATGGTTGTTTCCTTTTCTAGCGCTCTAAGATCCTTTGAGTAAGGAATAATGGTTTCTATACTACCACTGCCAACCACGGCATATAGTCAGATACATAAGCAATGTATCTTAAAAAGAACTTTATTTAACATGGAGAGACTTGGTATGTGGGAAAGCCCTGAAAAACGTGGGAAGATGAAACAATGTGTATAAACTACCATCAACACTACCTCACTCATGATCAATAAATGTTAGTATTCCTCATGTCTCCTCCACTGTCAGATATTTGAGAAGAAATAATTGAGAAAAACAGTTTCAGAATACTCTGAAAGGAATGGAGAGAAAGAGCAATAGTACATTTTTTAAAGAAGGATGGATGACTTTTTGCTTGCAGGGAGGGAAGATAAGTCGATGTTGGAGGAGAGAAAGAGCTGAAGGAATGCATGGTGACTGCCCTCCTGTTAGTAGGAGGAGGTCCTGGTGGTGTTGAAGGTAGCAATGTGGGGTATTACGGGGAATGAACAACATTTGCAATATCTTTGGGTGAGTGAAGATATAAAAGACGGATGTCTAAATGCATTATCTAACAACATTGAGGATTCACTTGGATTTAGATCATATGAATGATAAGGTCTATGTGATTACGTGATTTTTATGCTTTGGAAGCTGGGATTGAAGAAGAACATACAGGATGTATAATAGAAGGGATTTGCAGAGCTACAAGATTTGATGGAGATGTGGCAGTTTCCTTTAAATGTTTGAACATTTCTTTATGGTTAAGTAATTCTTTTAATTCTGTTTTATCATAGGACAGAACTCAGGCACTAAAGAGTCAAAGAAAGTCAGGTTCCTGCCCAGTAAAAATAAATCACCAGTAATTAGAGCTGTCTAATCTTAGAATACACTGTCTTTAGAGGGAGGGAGTTTCCTAACAAGGGAAGGATTCAGAGAGAGGCTAAGATGTGAAGATGGAAGGTCTGACTGCATGTCAGCTGAAAACCTTTTTTACACTTAAGGTGTTAAAAGGTTTTATCATCAGAACATTGATGGGGTAAAAAAAAGTCTCATTTATAATTAAGAGTAGAATAAATGTAGCGACTATAAGAATCCAGGCTAAGTTAAAATACATGTAGTGACTATAATATAGAGTTAAGGTTAGGTTCTACTTGTATCCAGAATGGAGCCAAGGATATAAGACAATTGGGGAATATCTGTGCCATAGTTTACATTATTTTTTCTGCCTCTGTACTAGTGACATCAAGGACTGATCATATAGTAATATGGCTTCATACTTGGCTATGATCCTTAACCAGTCTACCTCATCAGTACCTTTAGGCGCCATATTTTTTTACCCTCATTTAAAATTTCATTTGAGAGTAAGTCATTATAATTGATAATTCTTAAACTTTGTTAAAATAAAAAACCAAGGAGTATTAATTTGTAGCTTGTACATGTGAAACATTAGAATTCTTTATAGATTTCCAGTTTCTGCATGATTTTTTCCCTCTGGCATCAATCAATAGATGAATTTTTGATTTTAAGTGAAAACCATACTATTAATAACTTATCTTTTTAAATTTTTACTAAAAAAGAATTTTCAAGTAATTCCTTTCTACCTTTTCTTCCCACTTTCATGTCCGCTTAGTAATAGAAAGAACATAGCAGATATATCAGTTTCACTCATCTCATAAAGATAATGTCATCAAACATATTATGAACTTCAAGACAAGGGACAACTGTATGTATTGATTCCTTTCTTGGTTCAGTGCTTACATATTTAGACTATAGGCTACAATCTTGGAGGATCCCAGACTCGACACTTTTTTTCGTTGTTATGGCACATTAGTGCCCAGAAATTTAGTATTGATTATTGTAGTTTCTCTTGTCTCATCTGAATGTGAAAGGAATGGCAAAGTAGCTTGGTTTATAACGTTGGCCAGTTAGCTCTTTTTGCTTACTGAGGTTGTGCATTAGTTTTGGAGAATACTAAATAATCAGTCTCAGAATTACTTTCACATTGTTCTGCTAAGATACTGTTGAATTAAAGTCACAGTGTTCCTGGAAAATAGTGTGTCAGAAATTACTAAGAAGAATGTCTGAAATGTGCACAGGTTGTGAAGTGCTAGAGAGAAAAAAATGGGTCAGTGCAATGATTCTCTGGGGGTAAGGGTGGATGCCACATTCTTTAAGGGGCGATAACAGAAGCTCTAGTTAAAACGTTTCTAAATATACATGACCCACCTCCTGAGGTTCAGGTGTAGCTGTCACCCCCAGGGTTTGTCGTTTTCCTTGATTCTTCTTTGCATTACTCTGTGTACTCACTACTTGTAACTACTTTTAGGGTTATTGTGAATATTGTTAGATATAAGATGAATTGGTGAATATACTCTGAGGCTGGGAGACCACTGTAATTGATTGGTCAGGTATTTTATAGCAAACTTTTGTGCAGGATATAGGATTAGATAAAGCCTTCATACACGGTAAGCTTTCAGAATTTAAATTAAAAATGAAAAAATAAATGGAGATTTATGGGAATATATTGTAAGGATGACAGATAATTTCAGTGGTGAGAAAAAGGTCATCTTGACTGTGTTTGAAAGTCATAAAGTGGTTCAATATGATATTCCTGGTGTAAGTGCATTCAAGGAGTGTTGTACAGCAGAGGAGACATCCTCTGAATAACTGTTATTTCAAGAGGCTGGGTGTGTAGGCAGAATTAAAGAAGGTAGAAATGGAGAGATGATTTCAAAAAAATAATAAAGTGGTTTCAATTTGAGAGACATTAGATGAATCATCTAATGAGAATTTTGGATGATTATGGACTTGCAGCACTACCAGCAGCAGATGAGCTGATGTATGGTTAATAGGACTGAAAAAACTGTCAAGGAAGAGGACGAAAGGAGACTCATGGTATGGAACAGATTAAAGACTTATTTACAGTGCAGTGATGGAACAAGTGTGAAATTCTCCAATTCTCCAAGCTTGTATTTATGATTAAAAGAATTAAGCAGTCAGTTTTGAAAACTAACAGTAAAGGAATTGACCACCTGACTGGTGTTTTGATGTGAAGTAGATTTCAAGGGATAAAATCTGTATGATGGGAGATCAGGAAGGTAACAGTGGTACATTCACACACAGCCAACACTCAGGTTTATTTGAGTATTGTTCTGGAGAGCCATGGAGTATATGGTTTGTGTTTTGAGGGAATCATAGTCTGATTGGCACAGGGATAATATCAAAGGCCAACCCAAACAGAAGACAGCAAATGTTGGTGGGTCACATGAATGTTAGTGCTGTTTGAAGTGTGAATCCCAGATCCCTGGCCCCAACCCAAACTGACTCTTGTTATTTTCCTATGGCTGCCTACAAATGACCACAAACTTAGTGATTTAAAATAGCACACACTTATTATCTTACAGTTTCTCTGGGTCAGGAGTCTGGGATGCTGAGATGGCTCCTCTGCTTCAGGGTCTCTTACCATGCTGCAGTCAAGGTGTTAGCCAGGGCTGGGTTCACCTCAGAGGCTCTGACGGGGAAGAGTCTGCTTCTAAGCTCCTGCAGTTGTTGGCTGAGTTCTTTTCCTTGCTGCTCCAGATTCATGACAACTGGCTTCTTGAAAGCCAGCAGTGGGGTTGGTGGGAGGGAGTCTACTAGTTTCAGAGTCTTCTATAGTGTCATGTGACAGCCTGTCATCTTTGCCACATTCTGTTGGTTAAAAGCAAGTCACAGTTCCCTCCTACACTGAAGGGGAAGTAAACACACAAAAGCATGGACAGTGGAAGGTGGGGATCGTGGGGCCTCTGTAAAGTCTTGTCTGTCAAACCTACTGAGTCAGAATCCACATTTCTACTACATTCCCTAGGCAATTACATTTTTCTTTTTTGTTTTGTTTTTTTCTTTTTTCTTCATTGGCGATTACATTTTAAGAAACTGTTATAGATGGTAGGTGCCAACAAAGTTTGATTTAGAGGGAGAAGAAAGTTCTTTGGGCTTGACCTGGCCAGGTGAATTGTTTAATGGTCAGCAAAATAATTTGTTGTGTAAAAGCTTATTCACATCAGGGAATTTTTGGTATTCTTTCTCCCTGCCACTTCTGCTTGAGTATAGTGTTTTTCACTTTTGTAGTGCTGTTGAACTCTCTGAGAGAGTTTGTAATTTCCTAACTTGGGCTTAAAAACAAAAAAAAATTGTTCCTTTCCCTTTCACTATTCCATTTTGGTAATAGGGGTTGGTGGAAAGTAATGGACATGCTCTGGCTTAATAGCAGAGCAATCTTGGGAAAGACATTGAACTGTCCTTAGCATCAATTATTTTGTATGTAAGTTTTAAGTTAATATATAGATTTAGAATTATTCATTATATCAGTTATTTGGATTTGTATCAATTCTTTTGTATGTTAATTGTGTCATTCTCTTACATTCCCTGTAAGACACAACTTAAATTTGCCTTTAAGTTGTATGAATTGAGTGAGTTAAAATGAAAGTTCTTGGTAAAGTGTAAAGCATTATATAATGTTGTAGTGGACTAGTTGTTTGTAATGCCTTATTCACAGTGCTGCCTTCTTCCTACCCATAGAAGTGTGTACCCAAAAGTCATGATTGTTCCTTGATTCTGTCTGACTGCAGTCCATCAGAGAAGGCATGGATGACTGATCCAAACTGGGTCACACAGATTCTCCATCTTGGAAATTTGGATTGGGACAAAATGATGACAGTTTAGTTCTTGCTGATCTAACGTAAAGGTATTAGAAACCAAGGAAGCTGTGGTGCAGCTGACTTCTGTGAGAAGCAGAGAATGCTCCTTGCAGAGGACAGAGAGAACTCAGATCTGAAGAGAAGAGGAAAGTTATGGAGAAAGAGGGCTTACTGCTGGGGGCCTCTCTGCTTTTGATTTTCTGCTTGCTTTTCTGGGTCTTGGCAGCATTTTTGCCTTTAAGTTGTATAACGCATAATTCTAAATCTACATATTAATAACAATTTTCCCTCTTTTGTTCAAGCTATTTTGAGTTGTTTTCTGTTATTTTCAACTAGAGAGCTGAAATGTAAGCCAGTAAGTGTGCACTTAAATATTATTAAAAATCTCCTAACTACTCATTCATTTTTCCCGCAATGCCTACATAATTTGTTTTTGAAGGCCAATTATATTTCTTAATTCATTGAATAGTCATTGAGCATTTTTTCAGGATACTTTACAAATGCCATAATGAAGAATATGATCTTTGCCCCGAAGCAATTTTTTAATTTACTAAGAGAGATGGACATTTAAATGATACCTATAATACTAGGCAGAATAAAGAAATAAGTATTATATGCAATTCATTTGAGGTAACTTTTATTTTATGCTCAGTAACCGTATTGAAGGTCGTTAAAAATTTAATTTTTGTTTTTGCAGATAACTGAGTCCTTTTGTCTTTGATTGATGAAAAGGTCCAGACATGCTTTTGGACCCATCATTTTTGCCTGTGTCTCTGAACATGGCGGGTAGGCTGGGCAGTCTGGCTATATATGCCTTTCTTCGTTAAGTAGGCAGAGGAAAATGCAGTAAGGTAGGCAAAACTGAAAACAAAACAGAAGTTCAGATCGGAGATTTAAAAAAACTTGCTTAGTGAAGTTATTTGATTACTTGACTAAGTCATCCTTTAGCTCTAGGGTGATTTCCGTATTTAAGGTTTGTTTTAGAGGTTCTGTCTTCCCTATAGCTTGCATTGTGTATAGAAAGGGTACTTATATACCTTACATTATATAATAAAGAGGATACTGATACTGCTTGCATTGCATAATAAAAAGGGTGTCTAACATAAGAGTTCTTATGTTGGCATTACATAATAAAATTGGTGCTTAAATTAGATGGGAGCCAGTGAAATTATAGTCAAACTGCATGAGGCTGATTTTAGAACCGCATTTTCTTAACATGGAGGTTATGTAGGTTACATGTTTTACTGGCTCATGCAGCTCTTCAAAATGACCCAGTTCAGAATGACATTCAACTTAGAGAGAGCTGATTGAAATGGGCATTGGTGGAAAATCCCTTGGGGATTTATGGAGCAATTAAAAAATACTTAGGAATCTCATTGTTTTTAATAATAGAAAAAAAATCTGTAGTTAGAAAGAATTTTAGAGAAGTATGTGAAGGTTTTATCTTACTACAGAAATTGTGGGAAATGCTTTTTAAAAGGAGAAAGGGAAAAAATTTCATTTTGAAAATTATCATGAGGTAAAGTAATAGAATTAACAGAGCAATGCAAAATGAGCTAAATAGGTTTCTTTGTGAGAATTCTTCTAGAGATTAATTCTAGAATTCTTCTAGAGACTTCATAATGTATGGTAAAATTAATATTGCTGCTTAGATATTCTGTGTCGCCTTTTGTCCTCACTTTAGGCAAGCCATATGTAGTTTCTCGTAGCACTCTCTTACTTTACATCACTTTGCTCATTTGGTGATTGTGTAGGTGTGAGTATGTGCACACTTGTAGACTTTTGTCAGTTTCCTTCCTGCTAAATTTTAAGCTCATTGAGAGTAAGAACCATGTGATTAGCTTGTTATCATTATGTACCCTATACCTACTGCTGTTCTTGGACATAATAGGCATTTACTAACTACTGAATGAATAAATGAATATTTCCATAACCTTGTACCCTACAAGCATCACTCATAAAAATATATGCCTGAAATGTTTAGAGATAACATTATTTTTAGGGTCAGAATATGGTATATTAGATGTGAGATTTAGCACTACACATAGAGTCAGTAAATAATCCATAAAAATGTGATCAGCTTGATTCTTGTTTCTTAAATTTTCTCAGAGAGAAGCTAAACTTAGAGAGGAGGATCAATAGACGGGACATTTAAAATCTTTAGCCTGTGACTTGGCAAATAACTACCAAAATTCTCTGGAGACAAGGCATCTAGAAACTAGGCTGGCTAGCACACAGAAAACGTTAGGGGAGTTTCCAAAGCTTCAGACTACATTAGTGATGGCAACCAGTTCAGTGAGGAAGCAACAGTTATTTTCCTAGGGCCAGAGCTCAGGATGGGGAGACACTGCCATGGTACTCTCTGGGGAAGGGCATGGGCTCCGTGGACTCCAGTTCCAGTATGCAGGGAGAGGAACTATAAAGACAGTGAGCTGAGCAGCCATGGAAGCTGCAGGGAATAGGGAGATGTTGGTAGGGAGTTGGGTTTTCAGGGGAGGACGGAATATAGAAGTTGGTAGACTGGGGAATGTAAACCAAAAATAAAATTCTAAAGCCTCCAATCATCTCAATGGACTTCATCCTCAGCCAATTTACTCTTAAAATGTAATCTGAAAGACTGGCTCAAGTCATGACTGGAACATGGGGAGTTGGACATGCCCCATTATACCCATCAGCCGGCATGAACATCAGCACAGACCGTTAAGTTTGATGAGAAACATTTGACAACCTCTTCTCTCTGAAGCCTGCTACTTGAAGGCTTCCTCTGCAAATAAGAACTTTTGTCTCCACAGTCCTTTCTCTTAACCCAGCCATTCCTTTCTATTCATCCCAGGTCTTTAGATGAACTCAACCAATTGTCAATCAGAAAAATGTTTAAATCTGCCTTGTAAGCCGGAAGGCCCTGCTTTAAGGTGTCCTGCCTTTCTGGACCAAATCGTTACATTTCTTAAATGTATTTGATAGATGTCTCATGCCTCCTTGAAATGTGTAAAACCAAGCTGCACCCCCAACTACCTTGGGCACATGTTCTCAGGATCTCCTGAGGGCTGTGTACGGGCCGTGGTCACTAATATTTGGCTCGGAATATATCTCTTCAAAAATTTTACAGAGGTTGATTTTTTTTTGTCTACAGGAAGGAGACAATCGGTACCTCTTTCCCGTAGATTTTTTCTCTGTTTCTGGTAATGATGTTTTTGGTGTTAGATAATTCAGCCTTGGCTATTCTGTGTTCATTTTAAGGTTGGTAACATCATGCCCCAGTTGGGGGTTATGTGTCTGTAATTGCCCCAGAAGCAGCTCTGTGTGTTATGCCTGCAGCTGGCTCTGAATCTGCCAAGGAAAGAGCAAGTAAATATTTTCTTACAAATATAAAAGGAAGAGTTAAACACTTATTGTTTGGAAACAAAGCTGATAAGCATATTATATTGTCTGAGGCCCCAGAAATAAGCAAATTAATTACATGTAAATAACTGTTGCTCATGAAGTGTGGGATAATAATAGTATCTGTTTGGATGTTTATGGCAAATTTATTTACATGGCTCAATTTTCCGCTAATTTTCCTGTGGAAAATAATAAATATTGGTTCCTTTTGCCTTTCTTTTAGAAACACTTTATTGAAATTATGAAAGCTATTACCATGTCTTGCTATCTTTGCTTTGCCAAGGGCAATTTTAAAGACAGTATTTTTAAATACATGGTGAAGAAAGAACTATTAATATATGTAGGTTCTTTCTGCTGTAAACAAATGGTTGTCATCACCAACATCATTATATAATACAGAGGTTCTTATTATTGAATATTAACATTCAATAGTTCAAGCGCAGTTGATCTTTTTCATGAACATCTTTCGATGTCAGCTTCTTGCTGAGCTTTAGACATTTCCTCTCTTAAGGTGAAACCGGAAATTGAGCAGCTTATATTGACAGTGTGATCCATGGTGTCTTTTTCACTAATGAGTAATTGGATTCACGTTGAGAAGATGGCTCTAAACTCTGCCTAGTGCTCCATATGCTGTAAAGGAACCTTAGCATCCAATGTAATTCTCTTGATCCTCCCGTGTGTGTGTGTGTGTGTGTGTGTGTGCGTGTGCGTGCGTGTGTGTGTGTGTGTGTGTGTGTGTGTGTGTATGTTTGAGGTATATCAAAGGTGACTCGATGAGTTATTTTATTTTTTTTCAACATACTTGGATTGTGTGTCAGGCGCCTCATAAGCTAGGGAACATCTTTAGTTGGGATGAGGAGTATTTGTTTTTGTAGCCAACTTTGTAGGATGGGCTTTTTCCACTTCAAGTCTTTCTTAGTAGGGTGATACACAGCTCTACTAGGTTACTATTTTATTTGTTTGCTGTCTATATGCTAAGTCTCAGGCATTGATATCACCTCTGTGCATTTTCATCAACAACCCTGACATTTTGACATGACGACCTTGAAACTGTTATCTTATGGAATCCCAGAGACACCATGATCTGTTGTTTACACAACAGGAAGTAAAATGGAAATGGACCCTGTTTTAATTTTTGGTAGAGCAGGAATTTTAACATCCAGTCAGAAAGGAAAACAGAGCAATTTGTATCTTGGATTAATTTTTATCAGCTGCTCTCCAAGCTGTTTTTTGCCATCTACAAGTGCACTGGGGTGCAGGGAAATGAGATATGGGATTGTCACAGGCAGGTTGAACCACCAAACTCTGTACTCTATAAATGAACATCTTGCTTTTGCAAGGACTCTCTTTGCTGGTTTTCTCCATCAATTGCCATGGTAGAGATGAGAATTTGGGAAGCTAGTGGCCAAATACTTTCTTATTGTATTTCCAATGGGTAAGGGGGTGGTACCACACACACCTTGGGTATTCCATTGTTCTTCCTTTCAGTTTGAGGTTCCCATGTAGAAAAATTATACTGCATTTTAGTAATCTGATTAACAGAAGGAGAAAAATCAATTGGTAGATTTTGAGGAGAGAATCAATTTCCTTATTACAGAAAAAGATGAGAGACATAACTACCTTGTGTTTGCAAATTATTTGCTTTCAGTCTGTGATGCTTTCAAGAGTTTGAGAAATAGGGTATTTAACTTCTCAACTTATGACTGATAGGATCATGGTAAAAGTGCTCCAGCCTAATGGAGGCTTAAAAATGCAGCTCTCAAAATTGCTGGATCACACTTGACAGTGATTTGTATGTCTACGGATTATTAAACCTCAGCATAGAGAATGTCCTGATTTGAAATTTTTCAATTTTATTCACTTGGTCTGATGTGAGGAGCAGCCATCCTTCCTGTTGTCTTGTGTAGTTGAATATAAATTTCTCAGCTACAGTTAAATTTCTGGTCAAGGCCAACCACACTGAGTTTTAAGGAGTTCTTCTCCCTTGGACTTCTCAATCAGAGAATTGCTAACATTTCACCTTGGACTTTGTTCTCTATTGACAGTACCCATGAGCATTTACCACCAAGTGGAGCACATGCCTTAGAGTGATCAGGAAGAAGCAATGTCAGAACAAATGATAATCACTCTGTGCTAATCTTCTCCCCTCCCCTCTCCTCCCATTTTATTGTAATCCTTGGAGTTTATCCAGCTTTGGTTAGTTATGCACAAACTCAATGCTTAGAAATTTGCTGTTGTAGAATTTATAAATCAGGAAATGGATTCAATAGCTGTGGCTTGAAGACTTGTTTAGTATAGTATTTGGGTTCCTTCAGTTATATTTTACATTAGTGTGTTTTCTGGTATGCTACTTTTTTGCTTTTACGCCACAAACATCTGTTGGTGCTTATTGTAGATAAATTTTGAGCCAGTGTATACCAGGACTTATTAAAGTTAATTTTGGTAAAATTTGCTTACAGTATCATCATTTTTCTTATTTTGTGTGTTTTCTTTCCCCCTTTTTCCTGGATCAAAAGTTACCTTATGAATTTATACAGATGTGTAGATGAGAAAATTCTAATCATAATGAGTCAAAAGTTTGACTAAAGGGGGTTTTGGAAATATCGATGCCTTGGAAAGGCTGAAGTTGCAGGGAAAGTATTAAGCAAGAGAGGCATGGCTTGAGAATAGGGATTGAAGTGATTAACAGCATGGGTTGGGAAAACATTGATGAAGGAGAAGTAGTGAAGATACTGATTTAGTAGTGAAAGGGCACTGAAACAGTAAAGTCTTAGAATATTAGAGAAAGAATTGATGGAAACATGACTTTTCATGTTTTGTTTGATTCCATTTTAATGATATTTATTTTGGATCTAAAATAATAAACCAAGTATAAGACTGCTTTGAAATCATATTCTGAACATCAGTTTAAACATTTCACTGGCAAATCATCTTCTCTCTATTTTAATATGCTATTTTCTAACTTTGCTACGATAATCGATTCTGTTACATATTAGGATGTAAATTTTTTCCATAAGTTTAAATTTTTTTAAAATTAAAAACATTGAGATACAATTCACATACAATAAATTTTACCATTTTAAATAATATAACTCAGTAGTTTATAGTATATCCAACTATCACCACTGTCTAATTCCAGAACATGTTTGTCCCTCCAGAAAGAAAACTGGCCATTAGCAATCACTCACCATTACCAGTCACTCCCATTCCTGCTTCTCTTCAACCTTTGGCGATCACCAGTCTACTTTCTGTCTCTGTAGATTTGTCTATTCTGGACATCCATGTTACAGCATGGCAGTACTTAATTTCTTTTTATTGCTTAATAATGAGATGTGAGAATTTCCTTGACCCCCTCATGGGACTTATGACAGGGGTGTGGCTCACTTACTAGGCTGTAGCTGCACTCAAACCTCTTACAGGCGCGGAAGCATGCAGGCAAGTTGGTGCCAGGGCTGGGACAAGGGCTTTTGGGCTCCTGCCCCACATTAGCATCTAGGGGTTTGGTATAATTAATGCTCTTTTGGCAGTTGTCATCCGTGGACAGCTAAGTGTTAACCAGTTCAGTGGAGAGTCAGGGTGACAGCCTTTACACCCTGCCCTCTAGGTAACAGTTCCTGCCCAGCATCCCGGAAGAATCCGGTTACATGGACTTGAGTGATGTGGAGATTTTATTGAGTGATGGAAGTGGCTGTAAGTGGGATGAGGAGCTGGAAAGGAGATGGAGTGGGTAGAGGATCTTCTCTCATCTCCGACCATTTCCAGCCGAGCTCCTCTCAACATTCAAATGTTTCTTTTCTTCTCTCCTTCTCTGATGTGCCGCTTTGTTCTTCTGCCAGTGGTGTTTGGGGTTTTTATGGGTACAGGATATGGGGCATGGTGGGCCAGGGTGGTTTTGGAAAAAGCAACATTTGAGCGAGAAAACAGGGATAACTCTTCTCATTTAGGGCCATGGTTTCCAGGCTTGAGGATGGGGCCTTTGCTGGGGAATTGTTCTCATTTATCTAAAATTTCCCTGCCTCCTGTCCTTATTAATATTATGTTAGGTGGACATTTTTTAAATCCATTCATCAGTTGGTGGGTATCTGTGTTGATTCCACATTTTGGCTGTTATGAATAGTGCTGCTATAAAAATTTGTATGCAAGTCTTTCTGTGAATATTTGTTTACAGTTTTACTATACCTAGGAATGGAATTGTTGGGTCTAACTCTGCGTTTAACTTTTTGAGGAACTGCCAAACTGTTTTCCAGATTGGCTGTACCATTTTATATTCCACCACACATATTAGGCATATTATTTGAAATGTAACTGATATCCTAACAAAAAATAGGTTTACCCTTTCTATCTTGCCTTTTGGACATCATACATACTGGAATGAGTTATTGTCTGATACTTTGAAAGACCATAAAATTGTAGAGCTTGAGAGTTTTAATGAAGCCGTATTTCTGGTGGAATGGAACATCCCTGAGGTCAGGCACCTTGTCCATTTTGTTCACTTCTGTGTACACTCCACCTGTGTCAGCACTGTAAATACTAGATGCTCAGCAAGTTTTACTGAATAAATGAATCTAATCAAACCCCTATGTTTTATAATGGAAAAAAAAAATGATACCCAGATGTCAGGTAACTTTCTAAAGGTCACTAAGGGATTTAATGACAGAACAAGGACTAGAATTATGGTTCTGATTTCCTTGCCAAATTCTTGCCATCACAGTCATGTTGAATTCAGTGTTCTTCCTGAACTTAGTGGTCCATTGCTGACCTGATACAGAATTTTCTGAGAGTTTTATAGCCGTGCTTTGGGGGTTTATTGACATTTAAGGAGTGTTTTTGTTCTTGTGAAGTCATTTACATGTTGACTGCTAAGGCCAGCATTCATAACAAGAAAAAAAACATTTAAATAACTGCATTTTACTCAGGGAAGATAAATTACAGTTGCCTATCAATAAATAGATAACTTTCATTGCTGCCAAGATTATTACATTGTAGAAGGCAATAAATTTGTACCCTCCCATGTGAGTCCCTTGCCTTAAAAAATTCACAACTAATTTTCTGAAAGTGAGACAGGTTAGTGCGGGTTTGCTATCTACTAATATTCTTTTCTAATTACCCTTTGGGAAGGGATGGAAGAATCCATTTTATCAGTCTTTCCTTCTTACTCTGCTCTTCCAGAGTAATATATGTGTAAATTAAATGTAGCATAGCTTAAGTAAGCATAGATTACCCTGTATCTGAGGCATTGTTCTTAGAGCCACATTTGCATGTTAAGTGGAGTTGTGTGCCATGAGGGATAGGTTTATAGACTGGGCCTGTAATGAAGTTGAGAATCGTTGTGCAAAAGCTGTAGACTGCAGGTAGACATCTAGAGCCTTTGAATGCAGAGAGCATATATTTCACTTCCTTTTGCCAAAGACTTTATTTTATAAGGCTTTATGGGAAACAGTGTGTTCAGTTACTTTAGTTAAAACCCATTCCAGGAAGCAGACTATTAAGATATTGAAAGTAGTGAAATTTTCCCCCTTTTGTAACTTTTGACCAACTGATTGATACCTGGTATTTAACACGTTTAAAAGATTCCTGAATTTTGTTGTATCTGTGAGACATATCCTAGGGAGGATCATAAGTCTATTATGATCATAATTATGTTTCTGGTCTACTCTATCCCTTTAGTGTTGGGAGTTGAGAATGGGAGAATATAAAATAATCCTTTTGGTTCAGGTAAAAAAGGCATTTTTAGAGAGTTAGCATGGGATAGTCAGGAAAGAAAAAACAAAACAGGCTTTTATGTGGAAGATTCGTGTTCAAATTCTGGCTCTACATCTAGTTATATAATCTTAACTTTATCAAGGCTCACTTCACTCATTTGTAAAATGTGGATAACAATAATAATCCCTGCCTTACAATATAGCTTTGTATTTGGTGAGCTAATGTATGGGACATGTAGTAGGCATTTAATAGGTGATAGTGAAATCTGAACCTGGAGTTCATTGGACCTTCTTAATAAAAATTTGGTAAACAGATATATAAGTATTACATACATATTCCACTCCCCCCTTTATATCGCCATCCCTTATCTTGTTTCCAGTAGAATTTAAATGGTATGTGGTTGTCAAGTTAACTTTTAAATTTATGTAGATAGAGCCTTTTAAAGTTAAAATGTTGTTCACTGTAAAGCTTCATAAATAGCTGCTCTAAATCTGTTTGTCAAGGGCTTTCTACTCTTTTCCAGTTTCTGCTAATGCCACTACTATTGCTTACTGCATTATCCAAGTTGGAAACCTTGGCGTGATCTTTCCTGCTTTCTTTTTTCTTTGTAATTCTGCTGTCTAGCAGGCTATTTCTATGCAAAACTAACACTGCATAAAATACTGTCGTTGCTGATCTGATGTAAGGTGGACAGCTTAGCAAGTACATGGACTTGAAACACTAGAGTATATTAAGCAGCACTCTATAGCTGTAATGTATTATCCTTTGTCAACAGATTTCTGAGACATCAGTGAAACTCCTAATCATGTCCATTTATACAATATAATACCAATTTTACAGTTTTTTTCTGCTTAATTCTTATTCTTATTTTCTAATGGTACTATAAATGGCAGATTTAAATAAAACTAGGACTTATTTACTTAGATGATGAGATCTTGTTATTCCATAAGCAGCAGGATACCAGATGTGGTAAACAAATAACCTCTAGTAGCCTGAATGGAAGGATGTGGTAGATTGGATTATTGTTCAGCAAATATTCACTCCCTCACCCACCCACCCTCCCCCCACCAGCCCCCCACCCAACTGATAAGAGCAGTGTGTTTCCTTATCCCATTATTGTTGGGCTTGGTCATGTGACTTGCTATGACCAATCGAATGTTAGCAAATATGCCACTAGCAAAGGCTTGAAATATGCTTGTGCAGTTGGTCTTTGCACTTCTATTGTTTGCCATGAGAAGAACATGCTTCTAGTAGCTGCTGATTCAAGGAGGATGAAAAGCGCACTGGCTCTGGACCTGATACGCAGCTTGGTACCAAGCCCTGTGTAGTCCAGCCTACGGCCAAGTGCTAGATAATGAGCGTATATGTGAGCAAGAAAGATATACTTGTTGTATGCTGCTGAGTTTTGAGATGGTTTGTTACTCAGTATTGTTGCAGTAGCCAACAAATACAAAAAGGATACTCATTTCTTTTAAAGACATTCTTTGGGCACTGTTTTGGGAGCTGTAGCTTTCCATGTAGCATCAAGAACTTCATTGTTCAATGGCACCAATTTTGATGCCAATTTTGTCTCTGGTCGCTGGCAGAACTGTCCAGGATTGAAGGTTTAGTTAAGAGAAATGCTTACAATTCAGATGGGAAGAAGAGGGCTGGTTGACCCTGTCTATCTCTATCTCCATAAACCTGTCTGTACTTGGAAGTTGTTTCTAGGAAAATATAATGGCCTGTGGCTCTTTTTTTTTTTTTTTTTTTTTTTT
>CAUYLG010043132.1:0-128492 GCA_963573385.1 Cacajao melanocephalus
AGAGAGTCTTGCTCTGTTACCCAGGCTGGAGTGCAGTGGCACAATCTCGGCTCACTGCAACCTCTTCCTCCACCTCCTAGGTTCAAGCAATTCTCCTGCCTCAGCCTCTTGAACAGCTGGGATTACAGGCACCCACCACCACGCCCAGCTAATTTTTGTAGTTTTAGTAGAGACGGGGTTTTGCCATGTTGGCCAGGCTGGTCTCAAACTCCTGACCTGAAGCAACCCACCCGCCTTAGCCTCCCAAAGTGTTGGGATTACAGGCATGAGACACCGTACCTGGCATTTGCTTTTTTTCTGACAATGCTTATTTGAGCTTCCTGCTACCCTTCTAGATGTAGAACTGAGCATCCTTAGTTTAGCACCGGGGCTCTGGGTGCCTTTTGGGGAGCCATCCTCTGGCCCTGGGACCACTCTTTCTCGCTACAGGGAGGAGGGCCAGGGCTTCCTCCAAGGGATTTGCTCTGATGCAGGGACCTTGCCTTCCTCCTCCCCAAAATGCCCCCTTAGATGCTAGCCAAGTTCACTAGCAAGCCCCCAGCTCTCACCTGGACCGCCTCTCATCCAAGCAGGAACGGCATAAACACGTAACACAGTGTCCCGGCACCAGTGGTCTTGGAATATCCAGCCTCTACCTCTCTTGCAGCTCCCAGAGAAGAAACGCAGGGGCTCACAATGGGATGGGCTTGGCCCCCAATATCCAGAGGATCCCAACTAGGCCCTGATGTCCCTGGGGGTGGACGGGCAATGAGGCCATGAGCAGTGGGCACCCTCAGAAGTTGTCCTGAGAGGGACTGGGCCGCAGGGCTATCTGGCCAGCCCAATGTTGAGGGAGGTGCTCACCACCCTCGGCCCCTGCCCCGACAAGCTCCGGACCATGAGCTTGGAGAAGGCTGATGCACACATCAATACCAGCCCACCACCCGCTCCATGCAGGAACGGCAGTGGTGGCACAAGGCCGCCTGTCAGACCCAGACAGATTTAGTCTCTGCACAAACAGCTGTTAGCCTGCCCAGCCGACAGCTCTGCCGCCCAGGAGCCAGAAGCGAGGCTTCTGAGAGGGTGCCCCCACCCCATAATGATGAGACTCAATCAGTGCCACCCTAGGGAGGGTGGGGCCACCATGGCTGTCACCACTGTCAGGCCAAGTCACCA
Source organism: Cacajao melanocephalus (assembly GCA_963573385.1). Classification (NCBI taxonomy): domain Eukaryota; kingdom Metazoa; phylum Chordata; class Mammalia; order Primates; family Pitheciidae; genus Cacajao; species Cacajao melanocephalus. The sequence goes on from CAUYLG010043132.1 coordinate 1,156, forward strand.
GAGTCCCTGCTGCCCCCCCCTCCCAGCTCAAGACCACACGCACCCACCCCACCACCACTTTAGCACCCACAGGGCCGTCAAGGCTGGTGTCTGCCCAGAGCTACTTCACAAGAGGGACCAGCCCCTTCCCTCCCCTGATCAAGCATCTACATGGGGTAAGGCTGCCGCCCACATCATCCTGCCTTGGCACCCCTGGCCCATGTCACAGATGACAAAACCGAGGCCTATCGAAGTGGCTAGGTGAGTGGTCGGGGGCCTCAAGCCTAGGGCTCTGGGGGCTGCACCCACAGGCAGCATCCATGGAGTGAACCCCCCGGATGCATGGGGCGCAATACTTGAGCTCCAACCATTGGAATTCATCAGGCTATCCCCCTGGGGAAGGCTGGCCAAGAGGATTCAGGAGTGGGGGCTCAGAGGACAGGCCTGGCTGCCTACAAGAAGAAGGTCTCAGAGGGTCAAGAAAAGTGAGGCTGTGTCTGGGTGCGGTGGCTCACGCCTGTAATCCCAGCACTTTGGGAGGTCAAGGCCAGTAGATCACCTGAGGTCAGGAGTTCAAGACCAGCCTGTCCAACATGGCGAAACCCCATCTCTACTAAAAATACAAAAATTAGCTGGGCATCGCGTCATGTGTCTGTAATCCCAGCTACTCAGGAGGCTGAGGCAGGAGAATCACTTGAAGCTGGGAGGCGGAGGTTGCAGTGAGCCATGATCGCACCACTGCACTCCAACCTAGGCAACAAGAGCGAAAGTCAGCTGGGCTATGGTCACTGCTGGACAGCCCTCACTGTGTGCCAGACTTGTCCTCAGCGCTGTGGGGGAGAGCTGTCCTTGCCAGGTGACCCTTGGGAACGCAAGCAACAGAGAGGGTCCAGGGGCCGAAGCATCTATGGCCACACAGCCAGGAAGGGGCAGAGTGGGAGCAGTACCCAGGCATCTGGGTCCCCACCACCATCACACTGAGGGCTGTCCAAGGGGCCTGCCCCAGGATGGCAAACACGCCACGTGTCCAGCTGCCCCCAGGTGGCCTGCACGTTTCAGAAGGGCCAGTGGAAAGAGCACTGAACTATCAAGCTCTGGGCCTCATGGTAGCTGTGAGTCCACTCATCTCTCAGGGTCTCAGGTCCCTCCTCCTGTGGGAATGGGTCATCAGCCCTCTCTGCGTTCCCAGGCAGGGAGGGAGGGGTGGAAGTGGCAGGGTGAGTTCGGAGCCAGCACTCGGTTTCCCTTTGTGGCATAAGGACCGAGGGCCTGGTTTCCCAGCCTCCAGAGAGATGCCGAGGAAAGAGCAGGCCATCACCCTCATCATCGCTTTACCAGGCCATTTCTTATTAATATTGATACAGCCGGCACCCCAGCCCGTCTCTATGTGATGTGCCCATCACCCACACCCCAGGCAGGAGGCAGCCGGCACCCAGCCCATCTCTCTGAGCGTCAATGTCCTTGGCTCTGAAATGGGCTGACAGGCTCTCCGTCACCGCAGACAGCTTTGAGGGTCTGTCAAGCTGGCTGGGAGCTCTGTGGGGACAGGGCTGGGGTGGCTTTGAGTCTACACCATGGGGTGGCCCATCTTGGGTGCTTTTTGGGGACAGCAGCCCCCTGGGGCTGAGAATGGGTTCTGGAGTGGCATCCAGCTCTGCCCTTGGAGTTATGGGGTCCAGGGCGAATTTCCTGACCCCGCAGAGCCTCATTTTCTCATCTCTAAAATGGAGCAAATAACTGCAGGCACCATAGGCTGCTTTGGGGAGTCAGTGAGAATGCGTAAAGTGCTCAGCGGCAGAAACGGTATGAATCCCGCGGCGGCCGCAGCGCCTGCTGCCATGACTGTTATTAACCCTCCTGCTTGCTTTCTGCACCTCTCCAGGCCTGAGTCAGGCCAAGGGCCAGCCCCCTCCATGGCTGGATCTGGGAGCTGGAGGGGTTCTGGGTCCCTGGCAACCCCAGCCTGGCAACACAGACCACACCCATCCCAGGCCAACGGAGGGTCCAGGGCAGCCCCTCCCTGGGAGGCCCTCAGCCGCCACAGACAAGGGCCTCTGTCCTGCTGACCCTGGGTCAGGGCAGGGACAGTGTACCAGCACAAAGGCTGGGCTCTGTCTGCACCTCCCATGGGGGCAGCTGCCCACGGCGGACTCTCCTGCCACAATGAGGCCTTTGAGTAGCTGCCGGCGGGAGCTGAGCTCTCCCCGAAGGCCCCCGGCTCTCACAAGCTCTGTCTGTCTGAGAGGCCAGTGGGCCAGAGAGGCAGCTGCCGTGGGGGCAGGGCCCCCGCCCAGCCCTGCCCAGCCTCCTCTCACCCAGAGGAAGCCTGGCCAGGGCAGGCTGCAGGCCTGAGAACTAGGCTGGGCCTCAGGCGGGCAGGGTCTGCCAGCGTCCCCACTCCAAAGTGGCGGCTCAGGCCCAGCACACAGGGCACTGGGAAAGCCCCATCCCTCATCAGGGTCCCAGGAAGTTGCTGCAGGGTTGGGGCTCTGACTCCCTGCTTCCTTCCCTTTTTTTTTTGTTTTTGAGTTGGAGTATCACACTGTCGCCCAAGCTGGAGTGCAGTGGCCTGATCCCAGCTCACTGCAACCTCCACCTCCTGGGTTCAAGCGATTCGCCAACCTCAGCCTCCCAAGTAGCTGGGATTACAGGTGCACATTACCACACCCAGCTAATTTTTTATATTTTTAGTAGAGACGAGGTTTCACCATGTTGGCCAGGCTGGTCTCGAACTCCCGACCTTGTGATTTGCCCACCTCAGCCTCCCAAAGTGCTGGGATTACAGGCGTGAGCCACCACGCCCAGCCTTTTCTGTTTTTTGTTTTTGAGACGGAGTCTCACTCTGTCACCCAGGTTGGAGTACAATGGCATGATCTCGGCTCACTGCAACCTTCACTCCTGGGTTCAAGCGATTCTCCTGTCTCAGCCTCCCGAGTCGCTGGAATTACAGTCACCAGCCACCACGCCCAGCTAATTTTTGTATTTTTAGTAGAGACAGGATTTCACCACGTTGGCCAGGCTGGTCTTGAACTGCTGACCTCAGGTGATCCACCTGCCTCAGCCTCCCAAAGCGCTGTCATTACAGGCGTGAGCCACCGTGCCTGGCCTTCCTTCCCTCTATTAACCTCAGTTTCCTCATCTGCAAAATGGAGCCTCTAAATACATCTGGGCCACTGTAAAGATGAAATGTGACCCTCAGTGAATGCCAGGCAGCTGATGAGGGCTCAGGGAATGCCAAGCTGGTCACTCCTCCCACCTGCCTCATAGCTGCTGGGGGTGAAATGGAACAGGACAGGGACCCCATGGCAGGGACCTGGCTTCATCTCCTCCGATTGCTGGGTGACCCTGGCCCAGTGACTGAGCCTCCGAGTCTCAGGTTTCACCTTCTTAAAATGGGCTCACACCACCTACTCCCAGCAGTGTTGTACGAAGAAAGCCATTTATCAGCGAATCTCGGGCCAGGAAGGCTTGCTGGGAGGAGCTGAGGAATTGAACTGCCTCCACTGCTCAGCCGCGCCTTGCTGGTGCAGGGGAGGGGAGGGGGCACCACAGGTGGGTGGAGGCAGCCAGTGCCACCTGCACCGCCTTTCATGAGGCAGCCAATGTCAGGGACTGACGGTGGCCTTCCAGACACAGGGAACAGCACAACAAAGGTTCATCGGGTGAGCGTGCCAGCGTGGGGAGGCACTGGGGCCAGGCTGGCGCACCAGCCAGGGCCACGCTGGGAAGGTCTGAAATGCCAGGCAAGGGTGCTGGACTCAACTCTCAGGAACTAGGGAGCCACTGATGGTCTCAGAGCTACTGAGTGACTTGACTCAATTCAAGTTTTTTAAATGTCTGGCAGTGTCTGGGCTAGAGGATGGGAGAGGCAGGGATGGGAGAGACTTTGCATCATATAATGAATTCCTGCTCACAGTGTAAAGCACAGACCAGGCTGGGCACGGTGCTCACGCCTGCAATCCCAGCACTTTGGGAGGCTAAGGCAGGCAGATCACCCAAGGTCAGGAGTGGCAAACATGGTGGAACCCTACCTCTATTAAAAATATAAAATTAGCCGGGCATAGTGGTGCATGCCTGTAGTCCCAGCTACTCAGGAGGGTACAAGATGGTGTCATTGCATTCCAGCCCAGGCAATGAGAGCCAAACTCTGTCTCAAAAAGAAGAATGGGCCAATCAGGAGTGTGCATGAAGCCTTGGGCCAGAGCACAGCGCAGGGTCCCAGGCAAAGGCCAGCACTGTCTGGGGTCCAGGGCAAGGGTGGGACACAGCTCCCTCCTGTCCCCTTGGGCAGCCTTGCACCCCAGCACAGGAGATACTTTGGGAACCCAGGGCCAGCCTGGCTGCATCCCGCCTTTGTCACCTCTGCAAGCCTCTGTGTCCTCATCTGTGCCCCACCAGGCTCCGATGACAACTAAGTTTGCTACTAGAAGGTTCTGCTATAGCCCCTGTTCCCTCTTCTGGGGCTTCTTCACTTTGGAAGAGAGGCGCTGGGGACCCAGTGTAGGTTGGCTGCTCCAGGGGACACACGCAGCATCCATGCTAAGAGAAGCCAGGGTTCCCATCCTACCCCTGCCACTTAGAACCCGTGTGACCTTGGCTGTGACTCAGTTTCCCCATGTGTAAAAAGGGAGTAACAGTATCACCGCCTACTTGGAGGATTAAATGAGATACAGAGCTGTCCGCGACATGCGTAGCACACTGCAGGCCCATAGTGAGTGCTCAGTCATGTTAGCTAGCATCACTGCCGTTACTGTTTTAAGAGATGGGGTCTTGCTATGTTGCCCAAGCTGGCCTAGAACTCCTGGCCTCAAGCCATCCTCCCACCTCAGCCTCCCAAGATGCTAGGATTACAGGTGCAAGCCACCTAGCCCACCTGTTACTACTATTAGTTGTGAATTCCTTCTCATCCCCCAGAGACGTGAGGTCTCTTTCTGGTTTTTGGTGTCCAGGGGTACAGTGACTTATGCAGCCACATGGCTGGCCAGCAGCAGGGATGTGGGCCTGCCCTGAGACCTCAGGAGCAGTCTCTCCAATCTGCACCCTCAGGACCCAGCAAGGGGGCCACCTCCCCCACCCCACGCACAGGGTGGGCTGGGGCTTCCACATCAGAGCCAGAAGCAGGGCAGCCAGAGGCCTACCCCAAATGAACTCCAGGCGGGGCTGGACGCCTGGAGTCCCCCTAACACACGCAGGCTGAGGGGCCCCTGACGATCAGCACTGAGGACTCCACCTGCCCCAAAGCCCCCCACACCCCAGCCACAGCCACCCCCATTGTTCCCTTGGCAGACCCTCACCCCCCACCTACCAAATTGGATCCCACGAGTGACCCAGAGGCAGGGATGGGGTGGTGGCACCCCCCTTCCAGCTGCCCCACGGCAGGGCCCGCGCTGCAAAAACCCGACTGAGTAAATAATGATATTTCGTCCTCTCTCCGGCACTCTTCGCCCCTTCCCTTCCACAAATAAATCATCGACATGCACAGATCCCGGCGGAGCAGAGCATAACGCGGGGAACAATGAAAAAGCTTTTAATAGGATTCCAAGAGCTGCTGCCACTCACTCACAGGCCCTAATGGAGATTGCTCCATGACCACAGGCCGCCTCGGCCCTCCCGGGCCCCCTCGCCCGCCGCCCGCCCTGCCCTGCTCCTCCCGAGGGCACCAGCGGGCAGCGAGGCCCGGCTGGGCCACCTGCTGACGTCACAGGCCAGCGTCTGGGCTGGAGGGGAGCGCTCGGCAGAGGCAGAAGCGCATGCCACACGCCACACGTACCCGACTGCTCCCCCTTAGCCTACACAGGCCTGACCAGCTCACAGCGCCTCTGCCAAGGCTGCTCCCCTACAGGAATAATGCCCTTCTGCCTGGCTCCTAGGCAGAAATGACACCTCCCCTGTGATGCCTTCCCTGATTCCTCCCTGACACCCGTGTTAAATGACATCACCCACTCTCAGTACCAGCCCCATGCCCAGCACACAGTGGGGCCTCAGGAAACCGAAGGCAGAATCCAGGCAGGGAAGAGCCCTTAGGAGGCAGGAGGCTCTCAGACCACAAGAGACAGCCAAGGGATCCTGGGCAGGTCCCCAGCTTGGAGAGGGGAATGGTGAGGAGGGAGCATGGCAGACACCAAAGCTCAGGCACTGGTGACCTCGGGCAGTTACCTGCTGTCTCTACGCCTCAGTTTCCCATCTTCCATTGTAAAGGACCCAAGTTCACCCTAACGAATGTGGCTCCCCTTCAAATCACTTTGCCACTCAGTGCCTCAGTTTACCCCTGGAGTAAAATCAGGATAATAATGGTGCCTACTAAGGAAGTTGCTGAGGGAGCAGGCGCAGTGGCTCACACCTGTAATCAGGAGGCTCAGATGGGAGGATTGCTTGAGATCAGGAGTTCAAGGCCAGCCTGGGCAACACAATGAAACCCCATCTCTGCAAAATTAAAAAATTAGCCAGTGTGGTGGTGTGCACCTGTAGTCCGAGCTGCTCGGAATGTTGAAGTGGGAGGACCACTTGAGCCCATAAGTTCAAGGCTGTAGTGAACTATGATTGAGCCACTGCACTCCAGCCAGATGCAGACGCACAGAGACAGATGCAAACTTTTTTTTTTTTTTTTTTTGAGATGGAGTTTCCTTCTGCTGCCCAGGATGAATGTAGTGGCACAATCTTGGCTCACTGCAACCTCCACCTTTTGGGTTAAGGCGATTCTTCTGCCTCAGCTCCCGAGTAGCTGAGACTACAGGCATGTGCCACCACGCCTGGCTTTTTTTTTTTTTTTTTTTTTTTAAGTAGAAACAGGGTTTCACCATCTTGGACAGGCTGGTCTTGAACTCCTGACTTCAGGTGATCCACCTGCCTTGGCCTCCCAAAGTTCTGGGATGACAGGCCTGAGCTACCGTGCCCAGCCAGATGCAGACTCTTAAAAAAAATGGATTTTTTGGGGGAACTGCCAACTACCAGGTACATAGTAAGTCCGATATAACTGTCTGCCACTACTGCTGCGTCGATGACTCTCATGTGTTGGGGCCTGGGGAGGGGTTATGAGCATGTGCTTTAAATGCCATGTCCTGGCCAGGTGTGGTAGCTCACACCTGTAATCCCAGAACTTTGGGAGGCCGAGGTGGGTAGGTCACCTGAGGTCAGGAGTTTGAGACCATCCTGGCCAACATGGTGAAACCCCATCTCTACTAAAAATACAAAAAATTAGTCGGCCGTGGTGACGGGTGCCTGTAGTCCTAGCTAGTTAGGAGGCTGAGGCAGGAGAATCCCTTTAACCTGGGAGGCAGAGGTTGCAGTGAGCCAAGATTGCGCCATTGCACTCCAGCCTGAGCAACAAAAGTGAAACTCCATCTCAAAAAAAAAACAGATGCCATGCCCCGGCTATGTGACCTTGGTCCAATCACTTTATCTGTCTGGGCCTCAGTTTTCTCTTCTGTGGAATGGGGCTGTTGTGAAGCCTCAGTGAGATTCTGCAAGGTACAGTCCTTGTGCTCTATGAAATATGCATCGTATGCAGTAAACACTCAATAATGGCAGCTACAGTGACCTCTCTGCCACCCTCAGTGGGCAGAAGGTGACATTTGAGCTCCACACTGTCCCTTTCCACGATTTGACCCCTAGCCTCTCCCACACCTGCTGCCTCCTGACCCCTGCTGCTCTCCAGAGCCCTCCAGAGCTCACCTCTCCCCAGGTCACACAGGAGTCACCCACACTCCAGCTTGCCCCTTTGTCACACCGGGCGGTTAGAGTCCCCATTCCCTGACACATTCCACCTGCTACTGCATGGGCCCAGACCTCGGGGCTCAGCAGTGCCCCACGAGCCTGCCTGCCTGCCAGAGAGGGTGGGGTCCTGAGGGCGGAAAGCTAGCATGTGCAGCCCCTCTCCAGCCCGAGCTCCTCGGAGCCCTGAGCAGGGACACTGTCCCAGCACGTGTCTGGCAGGGCCTGTCCAGTGATCCACAGTAACCACTGGTTCCCACAAAGCCCTCTGTGGACAGTCACGTGGAGTCTTCATGCTAACCCTGGGATGTGTGCCCATGTGCCATCGTCCTGTTTCACAGGTGTGGAGACTGAGGCACAAAGAGGGGACGTGAGGCATCCAGGGCACTCAGATGATAAGTGTCAAAGGCAGGCTCCAAGCCCGAGTCCATCGGCTCCAGAGCCTGGCACTTTCATCTCACGGCCCTGCTGCCCTGGGATGCGTCCTGACTGCCACACAGCATTGGACGGAGCGTGTCTCTGCTCTGTGCCTCAGTCTCCCTGCTCTCACAGTGGGAAGACAATAAACCCGGCACAGCATGTCAAACCAGAAGCCCCTGGAAGCTGGGGTGTAGCACTACCCAGCCCCTCTGGCTAGCCCTAACCTAGTGGGGGGGGGGTTTCAGGGCTCAGAGCCACGGTGCTGCTCTGAGTGGCAGCTGCTGCGGACCTAGTGGTCCAACCCCTTTTCCAGAAGTAGTGGGGAAACTGAGGCATGGAGCGCCCCACTGTGACTGGGGATGAGGGGAGTGTGTGTGGCCTATCTCCCTGGGACCGGTGGGCAGCTGATTAGGCGTGGAGCCCCAGTGAGGCAGGGAAGGGTTTCCAGGACGCCCAAAGGCCTGGGCACCAGACCAGCCCCCTAGCAGCTGGCCAGGGGGGCAGCCCCACCCAGTGCCCACCTGACTGCGGGCTCCCTGGGGTCAAAGGTTAGCTGCAGGGCTGGCCATCACAGAGCCTCCGCCACTGGAGCAGGGCTTAGGGCGGGGCCATCACTCCCGCTTCTCATTCCTTTGCACCCACCCATTCCCCAGAGAGGGGCCCAGACCTGGGCAGCAGATGACCACTGTCTGGGGGCAGGAAGGGAGACTGAGCAGGAAGGGTAGGGCAGCCACTCCAGCCCCTTCCTCAAGGCAGCTTGCAGAGGTGGCGGTGGGATGTGGGCTTCATTCACCTCGGAGCCTGGCTCGGGCTGGCTTGGGGAAGGCCGGGAGGGAGACGGATTAGGAGTGAGCCTGTGTGTGCAAGAGTGTGAGCATGCAGGTGCGCGTGCGCTCCAGAGGCGTGAGCATGGTGCACATCCGTCTCCCTCCTGACCTGGCCCCACTAGACTGGGCCACCACCACCTCCCCTGTGGCCAGCTCCAGGCCTGGCCCACCATGGCCGCTGCCGAGAGAGTGAGTGGGAGAAGAAGGAAGGAGCAGGCCTCTCACTGCCCCACACGGAACCTAAGTCCCCACTCAGGGTGGGCCAGCCCAGCCCAGGGTCAGAGCCCAGGGACTCTCACCCACCGAATCTCACTCCTGTGCTTTAACTGGATGGGGCACCCTCAGCCTTGAGGTCAGACTCCCGTGACCCTCTGCAACCTGGCCTGTCCCCGGGGCTAGACGTCCACCCCATAGCAGCCAGATTCCTGAACCAAAGCCAGGCCCCTGTGGTCTCGCCAGAGAGGAGTCGGACTGGGTCAGGACCCAAGATGCTGCATCGCTAGAGACAGCTCCGTCCTCGGATTTTGTCCCTAGGAATCCTGATGGGCAGGCAGGACCCTCAGTGCTGTCCATGCCAGCTCCCGGGGCGGTTCTTCAGTCCTGGCTGCATCCCGTTTTCCATTCATTCCTCTGTTTGCTCGCTCTGCCTACGCCAAGCCCTGCCATGCACTGGGCCCAGTACCAGGCCCTCGGGCTGCCAAAAGGAACCCCATGGACAGACCCTGCCCTCACCCATCTCTGCCTCTCACCAGGCCTCTGGCTCCCTGGTCCTCAGCCCTGCCACCACTCAGAACCAGCCAGGCGTCCCCCCGACACACCCTCCAGAGCAGCCCCAGGCACCCTCTACGCCCCACAGAGCTCTCCTCGCCTCACAGACCCTGGCAGACCTCCCCCAGGAAAAGCCCCTCTGGCTCCAGCGCCCAGCGGCATTTTGGACGACATTTTCCCAAGCAGCATTTCCCAGGCATCACAGGGGGGTGGGAGGGATGGGGGGGCAACAGGGACGGTTCAACAAGAACAATTTGCTTCTGGAGATAAACGCTGGCTCCTCGCGGAAGGCATTCCCCCCTTTCTTTTCTCTCTTCCTCTCTCGCTCATGCTTTCTCTCTCTCTTTTTTTTTTACAGTTTGCTAAATCTGTTGTAATCTGGTGCCAACGATTAATTCAGGCAGAAGGAGGGAAAGGGGAGTGAAAAAAATACTGCCACAGAGCTGCCTCTAGAGAGCAGCACGGGCAGGAATGGCCAGGACTAGCGCCCTGCGACCCCCGTTTCAATCCCAGTTTTAATTAAGTACAAGCCATCCCCAGCCAGCCTGGCCACTGCCTCCCCGCCAGCCAGACCAGAGACCCCGGCTGCCCATGAGGATGCCCCTCGCTGCAGAGCCTGCTGCCTCAGGGGCCTGGCTGGGCCGTCGGATGCCGGGGTCCTGTGATCTGCCTGGGAGGCAGTGTCCCCTAGTGGCTAGCTCAGCCCCATACAGCCAGTCCGGGGCCCTCCAGGACACATGGCCTTCACTCCCTTCTCCCTCTGCCTGCATCGGGAACATTCAGGGTTGGGGAGGATTTCTGCGGCGTCTCCTTCATTGCTAATAGCTCTCAGTCCACCCAGGGCTACTGCCCCCATCATCAACAAGCCCACATTTGTCCCTCACAGCCTGTCAGATGCTGGGGCAGCCTGTCTACGCAGGTGAACACACAGCTCTCAGGAAAAGAGGACCTGGCATCCCAGGCCTAGGAAGCCCACTCTCCCAGAGGCCCCCTACAAGGACAGGCAGAGGGTCCCTGAGGTAGACCCAGGAGGCCGGAAAGATCAGAGGTGGACGGGCCGACAGAGACCCAGGGAAACAGCCCACTGGCCCCGCACCGGCCAGGGCCTCCAGCCCCTCGGCCCTGCTGCCACAGGGTCTCCCTGCAGCTCTCTCATCCATCTGTCCTCCAGGCCCTTGTTTCTGTCCCCGCCCTTCCCCAGCTCCAGCTCACGCTTCACATCTTAACTCAAGCACCCCCTTCCCTCAGCCCCACCCACTAGCAGGCCCCTCTGTTACCTTTGCACCCTCGGACCCAAGGCTTCACAGGGAAGCAGGAGGTCTGACTGATGTCTGACACCACGTCTACCGGAAGCGCCCTGAGGGCAAGACACCCGCTGCTTTTGCTCCTCACTTTTGTCCCAGAGCCCAGCACTGTGCCTGGCAAGAACTAACGCTCAATGATTATCTCAAAAATGAATGAGCAGGAAAGGAGGGAAGGAGTGAGGGAAGGGAAAACAGAAGAGCCAGGAAGCCAGGGATGCCAGGGGAGCACTGGTGGGCCACCTCATTCATCCTCCTTGGCTTCAGCTTCAGACTCCCACCCATCCACCCCAGCACTCTCCCGCACCCTCACTAGCCCCCAGCTCTGCAGGGTGGCAGTTTAAAACCCAGGGCTGCAGGAATCCAGCAAACAACCTCCACAAAGCAAGGAGAGGCCCCCAAACCCTGACATCATCTGCAGAGCTGCTGACCTTGGGGAGCGGCGGTGCTCTGGGGGCCTCAAGTGACGGCAAACAGGCAGACACAGGCCTGCACAAACACAGCCACTCTGTGGAACCCTCGGCAGCTCCAGCTGCTGCCAGGGAATGCCAGGCAGGCTGTCCGGGGAGGAGGGCAGAACGGGTGATGTCTTTCCCCTGTGTCCTCCCCGCCATCCAGTCTGCCTACACCACAGCCCTGGCCCTCTCAGGGTCACTGTTCCATGGCAGAGGACAGAATGCACCTGCCTTGTGGTCCAGGCAGAGCCTGAACTTTGTTCTCCAGGAGGACAGCACAGGTCCCAGGGAGGGGACCGCCCACCCCCAACCACAGACACATTCAGAGGGCAGTTCACCAAGGCCAGCAGCCAGGGCCTGAGCCTGGGCCTCCCAGAGCACTGGCGCTCTGCTCTGCCAGTGAGCACGGAAAGCTACCCCCCGGGGCACTCACCACCCACCCCACCCCACCAAAGGCAGTCAGAGGCAGTCAGTACCCTCGCCACACCCACACCCCTTCTCGTTCACCCATACTCACTCGCCGGCACGCCTCACACACCCCATGCTGGAGGCCCTCCAGCTCCCCCTTGCTCTGGGGCATTTCGCACTGCCACTTAGACCCAGTACCAGAGCAGATGGCCCCTGCCTGCAGGGGATGTGGCCATTATCAATACTCCCTGCTACCCCAAGGCCTGAAGAAGCTGAAAGCCGTTGGCCCACAGTGAACCTGGGGTGCAGACCAGGCAGAGCCCCACATTGTCAGGCAGGAACTCTGCTAGAAGCCGCATGCATCATCTCAAAGGGGTGTCTCTGCAGATGAAGTCGGGTCACTTGCCGAAGGTCAGCAGGCCAGGTAGAAAAGCCCTCCCCAGGAACCGGAAGTCCTTAGGACCCTGCGATGGCATTCTAGGGTCCCAGGAACACAATCAACAGGGATGACCAGGTTGATACCAGACTCTAGAGCAGATGGGCCAGCACAGCCAGACCCCACACAGTCCCAGACAGGCCCCATCTCTGAGATCAGGCCAGGTCCAGACCTGATTCTGGGGATGTCTGGCTGGCTGGGGAGGGGGCTGCTAGTCCCCTGGCTGGAGAGAGGTGGCTGTGCCCAGCTGACCCCAGAGGCCTCCTCCCCCGGCACCAGAGCAGCCACTTGGCAGCTGCCCCCCACTGGCCTCTGGGCTCTACACCCACCTCTCCATCCCTCAACACCCGAAAGGTCAGGGCCGACGAGAGCCCCAGTCCTCCTTTCAGCCAACTTCGCGGTGAGCACAGGCACCACCTACCCATCTGTGCACCGCCCTTCTCGGCTCGCCCACACGCAGAGCACCCAGATATCCTCTCTGTGGGGCAACTGCTGTAACCCCCTGTGCAGGCAAGGAAGCCGGTCCCAGAGGGGAAGCTGCAGGCCCAGGGTCACCCAGCCAGTGCAACACAGGCTCAGCCACCAGGCCTCCATCTGCACAGAGCTGAGTCTTGTGAGCCAGCGCCCTCCCGGGTACAGCCCTGGCAGTGGGTGACATGGTGGGGTGGCAGCACCCCCTCCCCACCACCTCCTTAGAAACAGGCTGGACAGATCTCCCAGGGGCTTCCATGGGAGGCCTGGGAGGTGGGGAGGAGGAGGCACAGAGAGGACACTGGGGCTGAGGGCCAGTGTGAGGACGAAGCCCAATGACAGCACAATGGCGGGCGGGGGGGGGAGTCCGACTCCCCGACCCTCCAAAGTCCCTGCAGGTACCCTCAGCCCTTGAGAACCCTCCAGTCCAGGAGCAGAACCAGTCACACATGCGTCAGACGCACTTACAAAGCAGCCATTTTACCAACAAGGGAAACTGAGGCACAGAGCGGGAGAGGGACCAATAAATGGTAGAGTGTGATGCGCAGATCTAGTGAGGTCCAGCAGGCCACAGCTGCCTCTGGCGTGGGCTGTGGAGCCTCCATGCTGGGGTTGGGGTGCTTTTTACTGAAGAGTGTCCAGTCTGTTGGTAAGAACATGGGGCCGGGGGCAGCCCTCAGCTCTTCCTGCCCCTCACACCTACCAGGGTCCCCTCACTGCTGGGCAGCGTCCCCTCCCAGGCACTGGCCCCGTCAGCTCAGGCCATTTCCATTTTAAACCTTCTGAGGAAGCCCTAAACAGTCGCCCACGAAGTCCGCACCAGCTGACAGGTGATGTCTGCGCCTCTCCTCCTGGGGCCAGCAGAAGAAATGCGGTAGCTTTCAACTCCAGAAACTGGAGCCTGGAGCCCCAGAGCGCAGCTGCCTCCCCAACGGCCACCGGGCAGAGACAGAGTGCCCCAGCCACATCCCTCCACAGTGGCATCGTGGGTCCCCCCACAGGCAGCCTCCTTCCTAACTCCTGAGCCACCTGGGGAGGGGATGCGGAGGGGCTGGCTGGTTTCCATCCAACCAAAAGGCGTAGGGGCCGTGGTGAGGCAGGGCTGGTCTCAGCCACCCCTGACCTCTGTCCCCAGCCTTGGCAGTATTGATTCACATCAGAGCTCTGGCTTGGGCCTCGGGGGCCTGGCACACCCCAGCTGGGCTGTATTCTCTCAAAGCCGCCCACCCTGGAGCGCCTTGAAGGCCTCCCGGGGCCACCAGGAAGGCTGTGGCAGCTCCCTGGTGTCCCTGCTGCACAACTTTCTCCTCGGGGATCTCTGATCCGCCACGGTTCCCTGCAGCTGGGCGACAACACTCCCGAGCCTTCTCCCCGGGGCCTCCTGTGCCCGCGAGGAGGGGCGTGCGCCACCGGGTTGCCTCCTAGTCTTGAGAGCTGGGGGATGGGGGGTGCCCGCCAACCCCCGCCCAGGCACCGTGGTCTCACCGCTCAGGCCGCCAGGTGCATGGCCTCAGCCCCTGCCCGGCTCAGGGCTGACGGTCCACAGCGCACACAGGGAGGGAAGTTGGAGGCTGCTCATGACCCCCTTGAAGTCGTTTTAAAAATAAAACCTAGCTCCAACCGTGACTCACGCGGCTGGTGGGGACGGGAGCGCGGCGCCCGGGCCGGCCGGCTGTCCCTGGCCACGCGCCCTCCTCTGGTTCCCGAGGGCGGGAGCTGGGACCCACATGACCCGCCTGACGCCCCCCACGGGCCGGGCCCCCTCCCTGGGGGCGCAGCAAGGGCTTGGGCTAGAGCTCCAGCGGAGCCCCAGCCCTTTCCAGCCTCGGCTCGGGAGAGCAGAGCCGCTGGCCGCGTACCCCGCACCTCCCTGCGGTGGGGCCAGCGCCACGGCCACCGGCGCTTGGCTCTTGACTCAGGGGCCCCCACCCCAAATACCAAAGGCTGCGTATTCCGACTCCCACCGCTCGGGGCAAAGCCAGGCTGCCTGACCCCGCGGCGCTTCGGTGGCCCCGGTGCCCCGGCCCCCGCCCCGGCACCCCGTCCCGGACGCGCGGACCCCGACCCCCGCCTGGTGCAGCCAGCCCTACCTGCGCAGGGGCCCGGGGAGGCGGGTCTCCTCGGGAAACTTTGCGGTGACGGCTGGAGCCTCAGGGGTTATTCCAAGAAGCGGGCGGGAACCGGAGCCGGAGGGCGCCTAGGGGGGCCCAGGAGAGGAGCCCCCCGGCGCGCGGCAGAGCACGGTGGCGGGCCTGGGGCGGGGGGCGCGCGGCGGCGCATCTGCCCGACTCGGGCACCCGGCAGAGCCGCGGGAGGAGTGCGGGGGGTGCGCCCGGCGGCGGGGTGCGTGTGCCCAGGCGGGTGCGCTCGGTGGGGCGGGGGCCAGCGGTGGTGCCCGCGCGAGCGGAGGTGGTGGCGGCGGCGGCGGCGGCGAGCAGGGCGCGGGGAACCAGGCTGTGCGGCCGCCTCTCCCTCCCGGCGGCGGCGGGGGCCGTGCGTGCAGGCGCGGAGCGGGGAGGGAGGGGAGGAGGAGGGGGAGGCAGCGGGTGGGGAGGAGGCGGCGGGGGCGGGGGCTCCGCGCTGCGCACTGGCCGGCGGGACCCGGAGCGGGAGGCTGTGCTGCCGTGCGGGGACTCTGGCCCAGCCGGGGAGAAGCCGGGGAGAAGCCGGAGAGAAATGGCCTCCGTCGTACCCCACTCTGCCGCCCTCAGCTAAACTGGCTGTGGGGAGGGCGGGTGGGGAAGCCGGCCCCTCGGGGGAGTAGGGGGAGGGAGGCTCCCAAAGCCAGCCTCCAGCGCAGAGGCGGGGGAGAAAGGGGTTCTCGCTCACGCCTCACGCGCCGCCTCCCCAACACCCTCCTCTCTGCACCCACTCATTCATCCGTCCCTCCAGCCATCCATTCATTCATTCATCCGTGCACCCATGCATTCATTCACAAACAGGTACCCACTGCCTACTCTGCATGCCAAGGTAACCTCTTTCTCCCTGCCTGGCACCCCTTCCCTGGGTGGACCCCCTCATCTGCCGCGTGCCGAAAACACCGGGGAGCTCCCCAGCTGTGCCCCTCCCAGCTGCTAATGGGGCACCCCTTCCCATGCCAGCGCCCCTTCCCATCCCTGGCTGACTGTGACCTTGGCCAAGTTGCTGAACCTCTCCCAGCCTCAGTGTCCTGGATTGTAAAATGGGAGCGTTGCTACCTAGATCCAGGGTTACTGTGAGAGATGAAGAAGACCTTGAAGGGGAGGGTGGCTAGGCCAGTGCCTGGCACCCGTTAGAGACTGGGGAGACGTTCCTGCCTGTGGTATGACATCTGGGTCGGGTGAGGGAGTGTTCAGACCAGCCTCCTCTTGGACTGAAAGTCCCAGTGCCCTTGGCATTCTCTGGGATACTAAGTAAGGGACTCTCCTATATACCTAGCCTGGCCAGACCTCGGCCAGACCTCAGTGGCTGCTCTGAGTGAGTCCCAAGCCTGCCCAGAGCGCCCACCAGGACCCCACTGCTCCTGATCCACCCTCAGACTGCCCATGGTCTGGCTGGGAGACCCTCCGATAGCCCTGCTCTTTGCTGTCCATCGAAGCCTGGAGGCCATCTCCGGTCTGGGATGCCTTCCCAGATCCCCCTGGGGAGGGTCCCCCCCACAGAGACTCCTGCCCTTCTCCCCATCTTTTGCCTGTGCCAACCCATCTCTCTTGCGCCCAGCCTGGGGGTAGACTGGAGCCTAGCCTGAGGCCGCAGCCTCTGTGCGCTACGCACCTGTCTTTGCCCTTCCTGCCTCTCCCTCCTCACCTCTCCCTTCCAGATTTCCCTCCCCTTAACTCCCTTTCTTCCTTCTCCCGATTTCTACTCAATTCACCAAACAGCTATTTTTTCCTCCCAATTTTTATTTATTGCCCAAACAGCATTATACCAACAATAAAAGAAAGCAAAATCACCCACAATGCCACCGCTCTGTGGCGTCAACAGCTTCCGTTCCTCTGCTCTCTTCCAGGCTTGTCCATGCAGAGACGGCTGTAATTTTTACAGAGCTGTGGTTTCGGCTCCTCCTCTCCAGACCCCCAGATGGACGCGCGGCCCCGGGGCTCTGTCATGCCTCCATCACAGTACTTGGTGTGTGGCACAGGAATTATGTTCAAGCCTTCCTCCTCTTCTGAACCAAAAGCCTTACAAGAGAGACCCCTTTCTATCCCTGTCACCCCCATGCCAAGCCACTGAGCTGGCACAGAGTACGGGCACTCAGTGCCTCACAGTGGAATGGATTGTATGAATGTAGCTCTCTTTGACACGTTGCACTTAGATTTTATCTTCGAGCCAGGCACGGTGGCTCACACCTGTAACCCCAGAGCTTTGGGAGGTTCTGGTGGGATGATTGCTTGAGGCCAGGAGTTTGAGACCAGCCTGGGCAACATAGAGAGTCTCTGTCTCTGTAAAAAATAATTTTTAAAAAATTAGTAAGGCACCTGTAGTCCCAGTTAGGAGGCTGAGGCAAGAGGATCACTTCAGCTCAGGAGGTCGAGGATGCAGTGAGCTATGATCGTGCCACTACACTCCAGCCTGGGCAACCTTGTCCCTAAAAAAAAGATACAAATCAGGCTGGGTGCGGTGGTTCATGCCTGTAATCCCAACATTTTGGTTTTGGGAGGCCAAGGTGGGAGGATCACTAGAGGTCAGGAGTTCGAGACCAGCCTGACCAACGGAGATACCCAGTCTGTACTAAAAAATACAAAATTAGCCGGGCATGGTGGCACACACCTGTAATTCCAGCTACTTGGGAGGCTGAGGCAGGAGAATTACTGAACCCAGGAGGCAGAGGTTGCAGTGAGCCGAGATTGAGCCATTGCACTCCAGCCTGGGCAACAAGAGCGAAACTCCATCTCAAAAAAGAAAAAACAGACACAAATCATCTTCATAATTGTGGCTTTAACAGCTGATATTCCACAGAGCTGATGGAATAACCTGCTCAGTCATGCCTGGTGGCTGTGCATAGTTCAGGGGATACGGCTGGAAGTCCACCACGTGCCAGGCGCTGTTTGAGGTACCAGGGGCCAGAGGTGACTTGGGCCCCGCTGCGTCTTGCCCTGGCAAAGCTGGAGCTCCAGCATGGGGGCTGGGCACCTAGACAGTTATGGCTTAGCAAGATCTTGCTGAAACAGGCATTACCTCGTGACCCCAAGACACAGGGCCAAGTCGATCTTGACATCAGCTTCCCCAGGGAGGTGGCTCCTGACCTGGGTCTCGGAGGGTCAGAAGGAATGTTCCATGCAGACAGCAGAAGCTCACAGGTGCTCTGATGTGAAAGAGTCTTGGCTTTGAGGCTCAGGAATTCTTGGTTGGAGGGGGCCATGGTGGAATATGAGGTGGCAGGTGGCAGCCAGGCCAGGTGTGCAGGGTCTTAGACAAACCTGGAGAGCCTGGACTTTATCTGGGAAGGAGTAGGGCACCACGAGGCAGTGTCATTCCAGGAAGGGGACAGTGGTCTGAGAGTCAGAAAGATCGCTGTTCCGTCAACAATCCCTTGCCAAAACCCGGTGAGCTATGGGCTCTAGGAGGACACAGGTGACTGGTAAAGGCAGTGTGGCCTTGGCCTGGAGGACTGAGCTAGTCCGTGCTGGGCACTCATGGGGGATGCGCTCAGCCACAAGGGCAGCTCAAGTCACCCAGCGATGATTTGTAGGTTCAACCTTGAGCTCGCCAAGCCCCAGCTCCCCGGCTCCCGGGCGGCAGTAACCCACGCAGCCTGGTGCGATGGGCCCTACCACCAGGCAGCCAAGGTCACCCTGGCACTGCCCGAAGCATCCTTGCCCCTCCAGCCACCATCTACCCTCTCTGGAGCCCCTAAATCTGGGTCCTGCTCACCATCCTGCAGCTCACCAGCCATGGGCTCTGGCACCATCCCAGACTTGCTGTGCCTGTATTTCTTAATCTTAACGGGGCCATCTTAGACCTCCTAGAGCTAGCGAGAGTCCACTGAGGTCCCAGGAGGAAAGCGCTTTGTGTACTGCAAAGTGCTGTAACGATACGACTCCCCATCATTAGACCATGGTCAACTAAAGCTGTGCCACCCTTGGCTTCACTTGGGCCTGTTCTCGGCTGGGGACAGGGAAGGAGGTGACTTGACTCGAGAGGAACAGGGTCTTCCCCACTGGAAGGGAGTCCTTGGGCATCACCAGGGACCCTTAGCCCCAGGCTCTGTGCTGGGCATCCAGGCATGAAGCCATCCCCATGCAGTGGTCAGGGGTTGGCACCAAGGCAAGAACAAACAGCAGGTGTTCAGAGGGCACAACCCTGGCCTCAGCCTTCCCCACAGGCCCCAGCCTGGCATCACCTCCATGGAGGGGTGGACTCCCAGCCCGGGGCCTCAGTGATGCCCCAGTGTGCTCTGGGATGTTGGCACAAATGCATAGACATGCCTGTGGGTAGGCAAGCTGTCTGCACCACTTTAGGGACACCTGGCTAGCACACCAGCTCTCCTCGGAAAGCTCCAGCAGCAGCCGGGCATGGTAGGTCACACCTGTAATGCCAGCACTTTGGGAGGCTGAGGTGGGTAGATCACAAGGTCAAGAGATCGAGACCATCCTGACCAACATGGTGAAACCCTGTCTCTACTAGAAATACAAAAATTAGCAAGGCGTGGTAGCACGCACCTGCAATCTCAGCTACTCGGGAGGCTGACACAGGAGAATCGCTTGAACCCAGGAGGCAGAGGTTGCAGTGAGCTGAGAATGCGCCACTGCACTCCAGCCTGGGTGACAAGAATGAAACTCTGTCTCAAAAAAAAAAAGAAAAGAAAAGAAAAAGCTCTAGCAGCTTCTCTGATCCAACTTCTAACTCCCACCATTATGCACAACATGGAGGGGGCTTCTTTCCGTTAAGCACAAGGTCCAGGACTGGGAGGGTGGGCCCTGGCACAGAGCTTCAGGGAGAGCCAGAGAGCAAGACCTCCAGCTCAGGAGAAAGGTCCCAGAGAAGGTCCCCCAAGGAGCGGGCACAGAAGGGACAAAGCCAGGAAGGGGGAAGTCAGCAACCCCTAGGGCTGGTGCTAGGAGCAGGGAGGGGCGCAAGGAAGATCAGGTCACTGGCCCTGGGGAGGCTGCGGCCAGGACAGGAGCACCCCTTCCAGCCCTGCACCAGTGCCTGCCTCTATCCTTGGCCTCACCCCTACCCTCAGCACACTCCTGCCCCCAGGCCTTGAAACAGGGGTCTTCCCTGCACGCTTCTGCCTCTACAGTCCTAACCAACTCCTCACCAGCCAGGGCTTGGCCAAGTGTCATCAGAGAGGCCTCCCGAAGCCCCACATCCCCACCCACTTTCCTTTTTTTATTTTTATTTTTTAAGATACAGAATTGGCCAGGTAGGGTGGCTCACCCCTGTAATCCCAACACTTTGGGAGGCTGAGACAGGCAGATCACCTGAGGTCAGGAGTTCAAGACCAGCCTGACCAACATGGCGAAACCCCATCTCTACTACAAATACAAAAATTAGCCGGGCGTAGTGATGGGCGCCTGTAATCCCAGCTACTCGGGAGGCTGCGGCAGGGAGATTCGCTTCAACCCGGGGGTCAGAGGTTGCAGTGAGCCAAGATCGCACCATTGCACTCTAGCCTGGGTGACAGAGCAAGACTTTGTCTCAAAAAAAAAAAAAAAGAAAAGAAAAGAATGGTAAGATCTACGATGTAGACCAGGCTGGATTTGAGCTCCGCAGCTCAAGCGACCCTCCCGCCTCAGCCTCCTGAGTAGCTGGAATTCCAGGTGCTTGCCACCACGCTTAGCTTCTAACCCCACCTTCCCAATGAGGTCACCTTTTTCTGTCTCCTTCCTCCACTTCTGTTTTGTAGCACTTAGCTCTTTGGTGATTGCTTATAATTTCTTTATTTTTTTTTTGAGACGCAGTCTTACTCTGTCATCCAGGCTGGAGTGCAATGGCACAATCTCGGCTCACTGCAATCTCCACCTCCCGGGTTTAAGAGATTCTCCTGTCTCAGCCTCCCGAGTAGCTAATTTTTATATTTTTAGTAGAGATGGGATTTCACCATACTGGTCAGGCTGGTCTTAAACTTCTGACCTCTGGTGATCCACCCGCCTCAGCCTCACAAAGTGCTGGGATTACAGGCGTGAGCCACCGCGCACAGCCACTTATGATTTCAGTGACTTTGTTTTTCATCTACTGGCCAACATGTCTGCGTCTATAAGATCTGGGTGTGGCTGACTTTCTCTCCGGTGGTGCGTTTGCTTCCTGGAGAGTACATACAATAGTAGCGGGACTTAGAATCACAGGCATCTGTGTCCAGTCATGAGCGTTCTATTAGTATTCATCTCTCCACCAGACTGTGAGCACCTTGGGGGCACAGCCGGGCCTATTTGGGTTCTTGCATGTCCCCAACCCCTCCTACAGTGCCCAGCATGTGGGGACAGCATGGTCAGGCACTGGTGAATGTGGTGAATGAATGCATCAGGCTGACAGAGCCCTTCAAGGCAGCAATGACAAGTTGTCCCCAGGCCAGCCACGATTCACAAAACTGGAAATTGCCTGGAGATGATGGTTCCTGGGATTCTAGGGGGCCAGATGACATGTAGCTACTGGGAAGTGGGTAGAGTCTGGGTGTAAGTTTGGGGGATGAAGGGGACATGACAGGGGAGATCAGGTCTCACCAGCTGCCCCTGGGTGGTTGGGGAGACAGACTCCAGAGAGGGTGGGAACGCAGGCCTGGGCAGTGGTTCCACCTGTCGGCCAGTCAGCCCCCAGCCTGAGCAGGACTGAGGCTTTGGTGCCCAGGCTTCTCTCCTGGGCCCCTCCTTCCCTTGGGAGCTTCCTCGCCTCCCCACCAGTGACATCACCTCCCCTGCCCCTATCCCTTCCAGACACCCAGAGCTGCCTCTCCTGGCTCCCTCCCTTCCCAGCCGTCATCCCCAGCAGAGGATGTGCTTTTCGCAGTGATTTAAACCTTCCTCAACTCCAGCTATCCTTCACCTGTTACACACGTCCAAGCTCAGGAAGGAGATGTGAACTATGTCCTGAAAGACGGCCCCATGGAGACACCAGCCAGGGCCAGGGCAGGGAGGGCCGGGTGCCAGCAGTTCTTGGGCATGGGTCCAAGAGGGGGCGGGGGCGAGGCCAGCTGTGCAGGGCAGGTTGGGAAGGGTCTCCGGGGGAGACTGGGCTTTCTGATTGGTGCAGAAGTCTGTGGCAGGTGGAAGCTGATGAGGGCTGGAGCCCAGGACCGTGAGGAAGGGGCTGCCATTGGGAGCGAGAGGTAGGGCCTGATCCAAAGAGAGGGTGGCAGCCCCAAGACATTGGGGAGGCCGGGTGCCATGGCTCACCCCTGCAGTCCCAGCACTTTGGGAGGCCAAGGCGGGCGGATCACCTGAGGTCCGGAGTTTGAGACCAGCCTGCCCAACATGACAAAACCCTGTCTCTACTAAAAATACAAAAAATAAGCCATGCATGGTGGCAGAAGCCTGTAGTCCCAGCTACTCAGGAGGCTGAGGCAGGAGAACCACTTGAACCCAGGAGGCGGAGGCTGCAGCAAGCTGAGATCACACCACTGCCCTCCAGCCCGGGCAACAAGAGCGAAACTCCATCTCAAAAAGAAAAAAGCCAGGGGGCCTGGTCCCCATGACTGCCCGAGGTCGGGGATGCAAGAGGTTCTGAGATTGGTGCCTCAGAGACCTCTACTGGGGATCCCCCCACTCTGTCACTGTGCCTCTTCTGCCGGCTGCCAGACTCCCGTTGTAGGGGCTCCAAGCTCTGCAGCCCCCTCATCTCCCCCTCCCATTCCTCTGCCCCAGTGTGAGCTGCTTTATGGCCTCGGTCTCCCCCACAGCCCAGCACCCAGCTCAACCAACCGAAGCAGGTGGCCACTCCCCACCCCGCTGGGAACTCAGGCAGCTCCTGCCCCTTCCCCTTGGGTTGTCTCTGTCCCCCAACAGACTCCAATATCTTCGGGCAGCTGAAGCTGCTGATGGTGCCCTGGGGCAGGCAGGTCGAGGTGGGAGAGTCTGAGGTGGGGTGCCCTGAGCCCAGGTTTCCTCTCCCAGAGTCCTGGGGCTGCAGAGCTGGGGCCGAGGAAATAGATGGCATCTTCTGGGACCCCTCACCTGCCCTCACCTGCTGGCCTAGGTGCTCCAGGGGCAGAGGAGTAAAGAGAAAGGGTGTCCTAAGTCCAGGGTCCCCTCCCTGAGTCCTGGGGGGCAGAGCTGTGGTCCAGGGCTGGTACTGGATGCACTTCGCTCAAAGCCCCTTACCAAACGGGCTCAGGTGCCTCCAGCAGCCAGGCCTGGTAGGTTCTGAGCTAGGAGCGCCAGCACTGCTGAGGCTGGGCACTGGGAGGAGCTGTGGGAGGAGGGGGAAGGGAAAAGGGCCAGCGCCAGTGGCAGGGGGCGGGGCGCGAGGGGGTTGCCAGGCAACCACCACGCTGCCGCCACCGAGGAGGGATTCTTAAAGAGCTGAGCAGAAAGGCTGGGCCACAAAGGGGCTGAGACTGGGCCTCGCATACCAATGGCTGCCACACTGACCTCCTCCTGCCTCCCGCTCCCTCCTCCCGCTTCCCACCTCCTCCTTCCTCCCTCTGCCCTCCACATTCTCCCTCTCTCTCCTCCCTCTGCAGCGTGGAGCCCAAGCTGGGAGGGCAGGAGAACAGAGGGGAGGAGGCATGAGGCCAGGGGGTGCCTGAGGTAGGCAGGCAAGCAGGGACTAGGCTGGGGTCCTCTCATGTCCCCACAGGACAAGGCCTGGGAGGGGTTATAACACACACAAGGGGCACCGTGGGCTCCAGACCCTCAGCACAGCAGGGAACTAGAAGGCCTCCTCCCCACCCCACCTGGCCCTTCCCACGCGCCTCCTGGCACTCCCCACTGAGGGGCACCAGTTTTAGAGTCAGACACAACTGCACAACTGCCTCTTCCCCCGCCCTAGCGCGCCTCTGAGAGTCCTGGGCAGCCTCAGCGAGTGAGCTGCCACTGGCTACTCAGAGGGGGTGCCTGGCAGGCGGAAGACGGGGCCTTCTGGTGTCTCACTTAGATTCCTTATGCAGCAAGTGGCGGCGGCCTTTCCTCTATCTTTCCTCTGTCCGCACTGAGAAGGGAACGTTTCTGGCCTTGGCGCAACCCTTGGTGTCCCAAAAAGCAACATGACGATTCAGCTGTGCCATCTTCTTCCAGTTCCTCTCCTTCTCTGGCCTTGGTTTCGCGTCTGTGGTGGCGGAAGGGAACATAGGTCAAGGGCGCCTTGCTAGGGGCCCAGGGAGGATCCTCCCCCGGAAAGTCTAGGAAATTGTCTGCCGAGTGTTGTGGTTACAAGCAGCTCCTGGAGAAGTGTTGAAAGCTGTCACTGGGGGCAAGGGGAGGCTATGACCCCAGAGGTTAAGACCTGGGCTTCTGGGTAGGCTAGACTGGAATGAGCTCCCTCCCAGTTTCCTGCAGAGAGTGGTAGAAGGCCGCATGGGCAGGAGGGGAGGAGGGTTAGGGCCACCACTGCGTCTTCACGTACCGTGTCGCTTCCATTGTCTGGATTGAGCCACAGTTATAAGCTGATCCCATCCCTGACCCAGTACCACCTCCCCTGGTCCCATGGATTCAGTCATGCCACTTCTCCCAGCCTTCCCTCAACCCATCCTCAGACACCACCGTCCGGCAGCCCTTGCCTCCAGGCCCACCCCTTCAACCCACTCCCCTCCCCAGCTCTAAAGAGGATCTGTCTAGCTGGGCAAGGTGGCTCACGCCTGTAATCCCTGCACTTTGGGAGGCTGAGACAGGCAGATCACCTGATATCGGGAGTTTGAGACCAGCCTGATCAACATGGAGAAACTCTGTCTCTACTAGAAATACAAAACTTAGCCAGGCCTGGGGGCGCACACCTGTAATCCCAGCTACTCTCGAGGCTGAGGCAGGAGAATCGCTTGAACCTGAGAGGTGGAGGTTGCGGTGAGCCAAGATTGCACCATTGTACTACAGCCTGGGCAACAAAAGCGAAACTCTGTCAAAAAAAA
Source organism: Cacajao melanocephalus (assembly GCA_963573385.1). Lineage (NCBI taxonomy): Eukaryota > Metazoa > Chordata > Mammalia > Primates > Pitheciidae > Cacajao > Cacajao melanocephalus. Next base: position 25,911 of record CAUYLG010043132.1, read on the forward strand.
AAAAAAAAGGTTTTTCTAAAGTGCAAGCCCAATCCTGATGTTCCCAGTTCCAGCACCCGCCATGACACCCCATGACTGTGGAAGAAGGATCGGGGGGACCCCCTGGGCCTGGCACCTCCTCTGCCCTCCTATCAGCCACATTCCCCTCTACAAAGCCCCTTCTCCACTGCTCATCTGCTGTGACATCTGTGGCCTAATCATATCTGTTGAAGGAATGAACGGTCCTGAAAGGGACCCTTAGGTGCCAGGCCATGCCCGCCTTTGAGATCCAGGAATGTACGAAGCAGACGAGGTCGCCTCCCCACAGGCTGCCATGTTGTTAATAAACCAGCAGACACATCAGAGGATGGGGTCATTATGGGCCCAGGGTGTGGGCTCCAAAGGAAATAAAGAGTCTGATAAGAGGAATAGGAGCCAGGCACAGTGGCTCACGCCTGTAATCCCAGCACTTTGGGAGGCCGAGGCAGGCAGCTCACCTGAGATCAGTACTTCGAGACCAGCCTGACCAACATGGAGAAACCCTATCTCTACTAAAAATACAAAATGAGCCAGGCGTGGTGGTGCATGCCCGTAATGCCAGCTACTCAGGAGGCTGAGGCAGGAGAATCGCTTAAACTAGGAAGGTGTAGGTTGCAGTGAGCCAAGATCAAATCATTGCACTCCAGCCTGAGCAACAAGAGCAAAACTCCATCTCAAAAAAAAAAAAAAGAAAAAAAAGAGGAATGGGGCAAAAGGCATTTTAACTGGGTGGTCAGGGGCGGCCCCTCAGAGAAGGTGATGTTTTCATTGAGCCCTGAAGGATAAGAAGGAGCCCAGTTTGAGAAGAGTTGGAAGAATAATGCGCCTGGCAGAGGGACCTGTATGTGCAAAGGTCCTGGGGCATGAAAGAGCCAGACCTATTGAAGGAAGAAAAAGGAGGACAGGAGATTGTGGGAGAGGGTGTGTGGGATACAGCCATGCCTCCATAGGGGAAGCATGGATTTCATTCTTAGTAGAATTGGAAGCTATTTGAGAATTTTAAGCAGTGAAGTGATGTGATCTAATTTATATTTTTAAATGATCATCTCAACAACCCCTTTGGAGAGCACTTCAGCAATAACTAGTAAAGTTTAGATTCCGCGTACTCCACAACCCAGCAGCCCGCTCCCAAGCATGGACCCAAGAGAAACGGCGCATGTGTGCATGTAGCGGATTGGTGATGGGGCGTGCTTGCATGAGAAAAAAACCAGGCACGCTGGACTGTGGGTCCGTAGGAGAATGGGTGGCTGGGCATGGGGTAGTTCCACCATGGAACATTAAACACCAGTGAAAAGGGGCCCATGAAGCTGAGCACAGTGGCTCAGCCTGTAATCCCAGCCTTCAGGGAGGTTGAGACAGGAGGCTCGCTTGAGCCCAGGAGTTCAAGACCAGCCTGGGCAACATAGGGTGACCCTGTTTCTACAAAAATTTTTTTTTTCTTTTTCCCTGAGATGGAGTCTTGCTCTGTTGCCCAGAGCTGGAGTGCAGTGGCTCAATCTCAGCTCACTGCAACCTCCACCTGCCGGGTTCAAGTGATTCTCCTGCCTCAGCCTCCCAAGTAGCTGGGATTACAGGTGCGCACAACCATCCCCAGCTAATTTTTGTATTTTTTGTAGAAACGGGGTTTCACCGTGTTGGCCAGGCTGGCCTCTAACTCCTGACCTCGTGATCTGCCTGCCTTGGCCTCCCAAAGTGCTGGGATTACAGGTGTGAGCCACCGCACCCAGCCTGAAAATTTTAAAATTAGCCAGGTATGGTGGTGTGTGCCTGTAGTCCTAGCTACTTGGGAGGCTGAGGCAGAAGGATCTCTTGAGCCCAGGAGGTCAAGGCTGCAGTGAGCTATGATCCCTCCATTGCACTCACTCCAGTCTGGGCAACAGAGCAAGACCCTGTCTCAAAAAAAAAAAAAAAAAAAAGGCTGGGGGCCCCATGAGAGCAGTGTGGGCCTGCCCAGATAAATCTCACAGGCATGGCAATGAATGGTAACAGTAATGGGACCTCCTGTTCGTACAAAACTCAGAGACACAGAACCTAAGTCTTACCTTGTTGAGGGGCATGCATAGTAAACTCTAAAGAAAATACATGCTAAATCCAGGGTAGCGGATACCTCTGCGGGGCGGGACTTCTACTGTTTTGTGAGGTTGATTTCATGCGTGCAGGAAATGCATGGGAAAGTCTCACCAGTTGCTGGAAGAGGAAGGCAGCGGGGGCGAGGGGCAGCTGAGGAGCCTCACAGGTAGGCAGCCACAGCAGCCCGGCCTCCTGGGATGGGGATCTGGGGGTCGAGTGGAGCCCAGGCTGGCCCGGCTGTTCAGAGCTGGTGTTCACTCTTTCCTCCTGTAAACCCCTGCTTTGTTTTCTCCTAAAGTAGCCCCAGCTGGATGCAGTGGCTCACACCTTTAATCTGAGCACTTTGACTTGCACTCAGGAGTTCAAGACCAGCCTGGCCAATATGGCAAAATCCCACCTCTACTAAAAATATAAAAATCAGCTGGGTGTGGTGTCGTGTGCCTGTAATCCCAGCTACTCAGGAGGCTGAGGCAGGAGAATCGCTTGAACCCAGGAGTGGGAGGTTGCAGTGAGCCCAGATTGTGCCACTGCACCCCAGCCTGGGTGACAGAGTGAGACCGTCTCAAAAAAAAATTTTTTAATTAAGGAACAATAGCCCCTGGTTTTCTCCTTTCAGAAGAAAGCTGAGTCACAGAGAGGCAAGGGGCTTTCCGGGGTCACCCAGCAAGCTGGATGCAGAGGAACCCATGACCTTCCTGTGGGGCAATCGGGCCTGCCCAGCTGCCCGCTGCTGCCTTCAAGGCCCACCCACTGAGGGGTCCATGGCCACCCTAAGACCCCCCAACCCTTTCCTCATCTCTGAGGCCCTCCGCCCTCCTGCCGGCCAATGCTCTGTGGATCCCCAGCCCCTCATTCCTCCGAGAATGGAGACTGCCGGGCTGGCTGGGGCCCAAGCCATCTCCTGGTAATTGAGTTTCAGGGATGCTTCTGGTTATGCTAATGTGGGATGCTGAGTGCCTGCCTCACGGCGCCCGGGGGAAGGGAGGCCCAGGCAGCAGCTGGGGGTCCCGAGTGCCTGCAGCTGCAGCTCAGTCCTGCCGAGGAAGTCAGACCTCCTGCTCCCCACTTCCCAGCTGCATGACCTTGGACAAGTCACTCAGCCTCTGTGAACCTCTATTTTCTCATCTGTAAAGTGGGAAAAATAATAGGACCCCCTCAATGGGCTATTGTGGGGAGGGTGAGTTGAAAGAAGCCACCGGAAACACTTGGCTGAATGTGTTGCTGGGAGAACTTGCTTGATAAGTGCGTTATCAGCTATTTTTTGTTTTGTTTCAAAATCGGGAAGGTCCTTCAGGGCCACGGGAATGGGGCGAGCCGAATCTGCGCTGTGAGCCAAATCTGCGCCGTGAGCAGCTGAGCTGCCTTGCTCTCATGTTGCATGCTCATGGTATTCCATTTGGGAGAATGAACATGAATTTCTTACTTAGCAAAATACCAGCAAGTGGAAGATGGCCGGGGACAGGGCTTGGAGGGTGGGTGTTGAGGGGACCTCCATGTTGCCAGGGGCTCAGGGGCCAGCTTGGGGTGAGACTGGCCAGGAGATTGGGTCTCCAGGGGTCCAGGCAGCCGGGCAAAGGCAGAACCCAAGAAACCCAGGTAGGAAGGGGATGAATGAGAGGCCCAGGCCAGCTGGAACTGCAGCCACGTCACCTACTTTGAGCTTTAAACAGCGAATTGTGAGGCTTTTATAGGGAGAGGCGTGGGGGTGGGACGCCTCAAATAGACCAGGAAGAGGGGCTGCAGAGTGGAGTGGACATGGGTGAATGGGCAGGGGGCACCCGGAGGTGTGCAGGAGTGAAGGAGGCTGCTCTCAGGTACAGGAGAGTCAGGAGAAGGAAGGCCTGGAATGGGGCCAGTATGGAGGAGGAGACAAGGGGAATCTCATAGGGAGGCCCAGCTGGGTACCACCCCCAGCAGCTCTGGGCAGCTCCCAAGCTCCTGTCAGAGAAGGTGTAGCGAGTGGCTTAGCCCTGGACCAGTGGGGTTCAAATCCTTCTCCCTGACTTACCAGGGATGCTGGGATCTTCTGCCCCAGGGACCGCCCCCACTCCCACCCCCAGCTCTGGGACCCACTGCCTCAGAGAAGTCCTATGAGGCTGTAGATTTTACAGGCTTTTTTTTTTTTTTTTTTTTGAGATGGAGTCTCACTCTGTCACCCAGGCTGGAGTGCAGTGGCACGATGATCTCAGCTCACTGCAACCTCCACCTCCTGAGTTCAAGCAATTCTCCTGCCTCAGCCTCCCGAGTAGCTGGGACTACAGGCGCGCGCCACCATGCCCAGCTAATTTTTTATTTTTAGTAGAGATAGGATTTCACCATGTTGGCCAGGCTGGTCTTGAACTCCTGACTTCAGGTGATCTGCTCACCTTGGTCTCCCAAAGTGCGGCGATTACAGGTGTGAGCCACTGCGCCCGGCCATTTTACGGGCATTTTTAACTTTATCATCTATGTGTCACAAGGCCCTCAGTTAAATGACCACCCACCCTACAGATGAGGAAACTGAGACCCCAGGGGGTGGAGCAGCTAACCGAAGATCACAGCTGGGGGTTTCAGGACCAGGGCTGGCGAAGGAAAAGGATGTTGGCTCCTCCCACTGAAGCCTGTGGCCTTGGGCAAGTCATTGCTTTTCTCTGGGCCTCAGTTTCCGCATCTGTAAGTGGGGCAGGAGGGTGTGTGTGTGCATGTGAAGATGATGGTCAAAGATCCATGTGGAGGCCAGGTGTGGTGGCTCACACCTGTAATCCCAGCACTTTGGGAGGCCGAGGCGGGCGGATCACTTGAGGTGATCACTTCAGCCTGGCCAACATGGTGAAACTCCGTTTGTACTAAAAATAGAAAAATTAGCCCAGCGTGGTGGCACATGCCTGTAATCCCAGCTACATGGAAGGCTAAGGCAGGAGAATCTCTTGAACCTGGGAGGCAGAGGTTCCAGTGAGCTGAGATCGCACCACTGCTCTCCAGCCTGGCAACAGAGCAAGACTCTACCTCAAAAAAAAAAAAAAAAAAAAAAAAATACTGGGTGCAGTGGCTCATGCCTGTAATCGCAGCACTTTGGGAGGCCGAGGCAGGGTGGATCACCTGAGGTCAGTAGTTTAAGACCAGCCTGACCAACATGGAGAAACCCCATCTCTACTAAAAATACAAAATTAGCTTGGCACGGTGGTGCATGCCTGAAATCCCAGCTACTCTGGAGGCTAAGACAGGAAAATCACTTGAACCCAGGAGGTAGAGGTTGCAGTGAGCCAAGATTACGCCATTGTACGCCAGCCTGGGTAACAAAGGTGAAACTCTTGTCTCAAAAAAAAAAAAAAATCCATGTGGAAGCTTGCTGGGGATGTACTCCCACAAATGGGAGCCCTCACTCTCCAATGAGGCCCCTGTTGCCCTGGCCCCCCAGGATGGGGAATGTCCAGGAAGCCCCCCACCTTCCACCTGGGCTACCCCACCTTCCACCTGGGCTACCCCACCTCGGAGGACAGTGACCTTGGCCTGAGGGGACAGAGCTTGTCAAACAAGCAACTGCTCTCACAGCTTGAGATGCCTTTGAAGTCTCTTATTTTATCTTCAAAATCCAGCACATTTCGCATTTCTTCCATCTGCAGAGTGTTTCTAATCTGAAACATGTTTTAAAGGACTCGCCCTCAAGTCACACAGATACCCACCGCTGGCCTGTGAGAAGTGGGGTATCGATCTTCCAAGAACAAACCTGCTCCCCGGAGCCCCCTATGGGGCTGGGCCTGCCAGCTGGTCAGATGGTGGGACAGTTCGCAGTCACGGAGCCCCTCGGAGGTGCCAGGCTCTGTGCTGGTGGCGGGATCTGGGGGGAGGTGAGGAGGCTACTGGGGAATGCACTTTGTGGGAGCACCAAGGAGGTCTGCAATCCCAAGGGGAGGTCTAAGAGGTGTCTTGGAGGCAGGGGTCACCCTGCAGTAGCCAGGAGACCCCTCCTGCCGCCACCTGCACCCCTAGTCCCTTCCCTTTGCGACTGGCTCATCCCCACTGTGTCTAAAGCCCCCCAGGAGCTCCCATTTCTCACTAAGGCTCTCAAGGCCCCCAGGGGCTGCTCCTGCCTGACCCCCGCTTCTGTCCTTCTTCTCTGCTCCTCACTCACCCCCTGGGGCCTCAGGGCGTTTGCTGCATTTCCCTGACCCCTGCCTGGCTGAGCTGCTCACCCCAGCTCTGGGGTTCAGCAGGCCCCGCCCACCCCTCCCCTCCACTGCCCGCCCCCACCCTGCCGGCCGCCACCCTCCCCGTCCTTGCATTTCTTGCTTGGCCTCTGGCACTCACAGAAATTCTTATGCAAGTTGATTTTTGTGCTGTCTTTCTTGCCAATCTCCTGGCCAGATGACGCACCATGTGCCAGCAGGGCTGTGCCCATCCGTGTCCCAGCGCCTGGCACACAGTGGGGCTGGCTGCACGTTTGTCAGAGGACAGAAGGCTGAGATCGGGCTCACAAGGGGGAGGGGAGAACGCAGGCCAGGCCAGGACACTGGGTGACTTAGGGGAGCAGCCCCCAGCCTCCTACTGCTGGCTGGGGCCCCTCCAGGCAGGTGAGGCCAGGGTGAGGCGCAGAGCAGCGGGCACGGGGAGTGGAGGCTGCCTCGGGGGACATGCGGTGGGGCCATGCCTGCCTCAAAGTCACCGCTGTGCCTGCTCGCCCGGCCTCTCCCCGGGCCAGGAACCTGCTCAGCGCTTTCCTCGGGTCACTGCATCTCCTCTGGCGCCCTGGCCCTGCACTGCGCCGCCCCTCACCGCCCTCGGCAGTCCCCCTCCCTTGGCTGGAAGAAGTCGTCCCTGTCAGGGAGCCTGCTGTGCCCTTGGAGCAGCCCCTGTCGCCTCCACAGCTCCCAGTCCCGGTCCTGCCTCCCAAGGGCCCCCGGCCTCAGTCCCGGGTGGGCTCCTCTGCAAGGCCCATGGTAGAAAGCTGAAGCTTGGGAGTCAGACAGGCAAACCCGGCTCAAATTCAGCCGAGTGACTCTGGGCACCATCTGTAATGTCTATGGGCTCCTTCAGGAACTCATTCATGGGCACCTGCTGTGAGCCAGGCGCTGTGCTGAGAGCCGGGGGAGGACTGTGGGAGAGACACCCGAGGGCAGGAATGGGGGTATCAAGATAGGCAGCTGGTGGCCGGGCGCCATGACCCACACCTGTAGCCCTAGCACTTTGGGAGGCCAAGGCAGGTGGATCACCTGAGCTCAGGAGTTCAAGACCAGCCTGGCCAACATGATAAAACCCTGTCCTTAAAAATACAAAATATTAGCCAGGCATGGTGGCACTCACCTAGAGTCCCAGCTACTCAGGAGGCTGAAGTGGGAGAATCACTTGAACCCGGGAGGCAGAGGTTGCAGTGGACCAAGATGGAACCACAGCACTCCAGCCTGAGCAACAGAGTAAGACTTTGTTTCCAAAAAAAAAAAAAATAGGCACCTGGGAGGGGAGGATTCTGGAGGCAGTGACAGTGATTCACGGCCCCCCAGGAGAGCATCACTGGGACCACCAGACCCGAGGAGGTGGGGGATGATGAGGGTCTTCTCCAGGCAGAGGTACCGTGGCAGAGTCTGTGCAAAGGCCCTGGGGCTGGATGGCAGGGGGCAAGTTTGAGGACCATGTGTACGGCAGAGGGAGAGGTAGAGGGGAGGGCATGGTCGATGGGGCTTGGGGGTCTGCAAGGGGCCAGTCTTTATCCTAAGAGCTAAGAGGATTTCTCATTTCTCACTAGGGCTCCCAGGAACCCCAGGGCTTCCTGCTGGGAAGGTTTTCATAGGGCAACTGGGGTAAAGAGGAGATTTTGCCTCCTCTCCAAATGTACACTGTGAGAGGCTCACTCTCCATGGCTCAGCGTCCTCATCTGTAAAATGGGTTTGTGATCGAGGCTTCTAAACAGGGAAAGGATGAAATGAGCTGTGCGTGCACCGAGCTTCCCCAGCCTGGGCCCAGGCATGCCGCCATTTTGGTCCCTTTCCTCCATAAAAATATCTTAAATTACATTTTATGACTTGGTTAGCATCAGGACAAATTTATTAATATTATATCTGTCCGGAAGCGGTGGCTCACACATGTAATCCCAGCACTTTGGGAGGCCGAGGCGGGCAGGACCGGGCCACCTCTGCCTTCAGTGGGGGCAAAAGGCAACTCTAGGAGCAGCCACAGACCAGGGCGCCCCACAGCCTCCAGGCTGTTCTTGCTGCCAGGAGCCGCACCCCCACCCAGAGCCCCAGCAAGCTGTGCCCCCCACCAAGCTCCCAGGGCCAGGCTCGGGGGCCCCCACTCAACCACACTCGGTGTTCAAAGACCCCTGTTTGCTGGGAGCAGGTCTGGGTCCCTTGAGTGGGGCCAGGTCACAAGCCCCAGCTTGGACCGGAAGTCCAGCGCCCGCCCCCCACCCCCACGTGGCCATGGCCTGCCTGCAGCCCCCAAATCTCGAAAGAACAACCCTTTGAGATGGGCGTGTTTGCAGTCAAGAAGAGGGGCTGTGACAGCCAGTGCTCCTGGGCCCAGCTCCATCTCCCCCAATCCCTGGGTACTTGCTGAGCCTCAGTTTCCCCCTCTGGAAACTGGGTTGATTACCCATTAGATAAGGACCAGAGCCTCCCAGCAAACTGAGGGGGTCATGGGGTGCAGTAGAGCGGGAACTTGGAGACTCAAGCTGGTGGCTAGGGACTGGCTGAGGTGAAAATGGTCGGACACGGGCCAAGATTTTGGGGTGCACAGAGGCCTGGGGAGCAGGGAGACCCAGGAGGTCCTGCCCTGGGCTGGGTGAGGTGGGTGGCCACACCTGGAAGGCTGCCTGTCGGTGTCAGCTGGCACAGCCTCCCTTGGTTCTTCTCCCCAAGCCTCCAGGCCATTCCCCTGGACAGCCCAGCTATCAGGCCTTGGAGGCAGCTTTATGGGACCACCATGTGGACGGGTGCTGGGACCTAGGGGAGAGGGCCAGAACGGGGACCCAGGGAAAAGAGGAGCTGAGGAACAGGGTCCCAGCCACCAGGTTGGCCACCTGCCCCTGGAGCCCCCACCCATGGGACACCAGGCACGGCAGGCTGACCTCCCAGGGCACCCACTGGGCAGGGGTCAGGCCCGGGACCAGGTCCTCTGTGCAGCCGAGTCTGAGCCCCCACACTGGCCGCAGCTGCCCTCTCCCACGTGTGGCCAATCACACCTCCTGGCCTCCCCTAGCTCCATCCAGCAAAGGCTTCCCTCTGCCCCCACCCACCTCCCTCCTCAAGCTCTGGCCGGGTGGGCATCAGGTCAGTTCACCCACTCACCTTGCCGGGGCAAGGCCACACACACTGGAGTTTGGGGGCGCCAGGTGGGCAGGGGACGGCATCACCTTCCCACAGGGGCCTGCAGAGTGGCAGGCCAGCACCCTCCCCTGCCACCCCTTTGTGGCTCACTGCCAGCCTATTTGGCACAGTGCCCTCTCTGAGCGGGAGCCAGCTCATTTGTGGCCGGTGTTAATTAAGAGAGAGAGGTAATGGGGGGAGGCAGGGAGGGGCCAAGGAGGGCAGCTGCTGACAGGCACCAGGACTGCCCAGGCCAAGGGGCCTGGAGCTGGACCATGACCTGAGATGCCCCCCTCCTCCCTCACTGGCTCTGGGGCGGCACTGCCCAGATGCCCAGCCCTCACCTCTACAGCCAGACCTGCTGGGTGGGGAGTGGGTGGAGCTTGCATCTGGGGCCTGCGGGGTGTTTTGTCTGGTTTCGAGAAGGCAGGCCCCACCCCTGGCCAGGGGAAGGCGGTCCCTCTGACCATACCTCAGGCAGTCTTCCTAGGGGTCAGCTGGCTTTGTGGCTTGGCTTTGGAGTCAGACAGACCCTGTCCCAATTTTGCTACCGTCACTCCATGACTCAAGCTCCCTGAGCCTCAGTCTCCTTCTCTGTAAAATGGGAACCATTGCACTCCCTTGTGGCTTTGGTATAATAAATGGGCTCATCTGTGCCCAGCACCCAGTCCACACCTAGCAATTAGTCTTTGGTCAGCAGAAATGTACATTCATGGCTGGGCGCAGTGGCTCACACCTGTAATTCCAGCACTTTGGGAGGCCATGGCGAGGAGATCATTTGAGATCAGGAATTCAAGACCAGCCTGACCAACATGGTGAAACCCTGTCCCTACCAAAAATACAAAAACTTAGCTGGCTCGGTGGTAGGCACCAGTAATCCCAGCAACTTGGGAGGCTGATGTGGGAGAATCGCTTGAACCTGGGAGGCTGAGGTTGTAGTGAGCCAAGATCACACCACTGCACTCCAGCCAGGGCAATAGAGCCAGACTCCATCTCAAAAAAAACAAAAACAAAAGAAATGTGCATTCGTGGGCACAGGCCCTACCCAGAGTCACTGGGGGGCCTGACCCGGGCCGGCCTGGGTGCCCCATCGTGGTCCGGCTCCCTGCTCTCCCTCCGGCTCTGGCTCATGCTCCCACTGCCTCACTGGCACCGTTCGGCTCACCTCCGCCTCACTTCCCAAGGCCCCCACCCATGCTCTGGGAGCGCCCAGCCGCTCCTCGCCTCTCCATCTTAATTAGCTGCTTGTATTAATCTCGCAAGTAACGTGGCAACTTGCAGCCCTGGGTTTTCGGGCTGTGGAATTAATTATTCCCCAAGCGAAGAGCTGGCAGCTGTGGGAGACCAGCCACTCGGAGCCGCCGACACCACTTAGCAGCGTCCACGCTGTCCTCCCGCATTTGGGGCCTGCAGCCTGGCCGGCCCAGCTCGGCTCTATGCCCCTCCACCTTCCTACAGAAAGGGCTGCAACGACGGGCTGTGCAGGTCGGGTCGGGGGCAGAGCTGTGTGCGGAGCTGAAGGCCCTGCCTGGGAGCCAGGATTCCCGGGCAGAGGGGTGGGCGCAGCTGGACTCCCACCTGGGCAGCATCTGGGCCTGGGCGGCACCTGCCTGGTCTCGCCCGCCGCTTTCCCTGGTGAGCTCTGGCGGTTTCCACGGACGAAGGCTGCGAGCGGGAGCTGGAGCCCAGGCTGGGGGCGGCGCCAGCCTGCACAGCCCTGGCATTCCTGCAGAGGGGGGCTGCCAGCCTCACTTTGTCCCCGTGTCAGCTGCATGGTGTGGGGGGTTGCCGACCGGGCAGACTGAGAGGGACAGGGCTGTGCAGGAAAGTGGCAGCCACACAGCTGTCAGTCCAGCTCTGCCTGGCAGCGCCACCCCTAGTCCAAGGAGGGGGCGGGGACCCAGGGCTTCCTGCAGCGGGGCCCAGACTAAGGATCCCTCTCCATTGGCCTTCACACCAGCTGGCAAGGTGGGGCTGTTCTCCCACATGGGGAAACTGAGGCATGAGGCCACACGGCCCCAGTCACCCGCTGTTGATCTGGCTTTGGCTCCAGTGGTGGTGCCTTGTCCCTCTCGTGGTTAGGTGCCCCCGCTCATGCCCACGACCACGCCCACACCCCCAGTGAGGGTGCTTGTTCTCAGCCCTCCCTCCCCGGCCCTGGGCAGTGCTTAGCCAGGTTGCAAAGGTGAAGTTTGCTTCCTAGTGGCTTCAAAGCTGTGAACCCTGGGGACAGGGACCTGTGCCATCCTCCCCACCTCTCTGCACCAGGCCTGGTGCTGACCGGCCTCAGGAGACACTGTGGGTGAAAGAGTGAAGGAATGAAAGGGCCGTGGTGCAGGCCATCTGCCTCTCTGGACCCCCCATGCTTTTGCGTCCGGGTGAGCGGGCAGGAGGCCCTAGTAGCTCTCCTGTGTCCCCACCCCTGCCACCCTACAAACCCCAAGCCCATGAGGAACCTCCTCCCTCTCCCCATCATCTACCACTGCCCCAGAGGACTGGGAAGACCCTGTGCCCTGAGGCTGAAGACCCAGCTGGCAGCCCACTCCCATCTCGACCTCACCCCCCTCAAGACTGACACTCCCGCCCAGCCCCTTCCCCACTGACCAGCCTCTGTCTCTGTCTCTTCCAGCCAACAGCTCCCTGCTCGGAGGCGGTGGTGGTGAGTGGACCTTCTGTCTTGGTGGGAGTGGGGGTGGGGGTGGCCTCTCCCCTGCCCCTCGACCTCGGTGCCCAGATCACTGCCATCCACATTCCCTGCTGTCCTCACAGGGCGTCTCCCTCCCCCAGAGCTAGAGACCTGGATGGCAGGCCTGCCACCCTCGCCACCAGGCACCCCTGGCCAGCTCCCCGCCCCTCTGAATGCAAACCTCTTGCTCCGTAACTGGGCGGGGGCCGCAAGTGTGGTGGGAAAAGCCCAGCCCTGCCCTTGATTCCCCCGTGATCTTGGGTAGCTCTGTCCCTCTTGGCCTCAGTTTCCCCACCTGTGAGGGCAAAATGATCGTCTCTGCCCTGCCCTTGGACCTCAGGTTCTGCAGCCAGGACAGGTCTTGGAAAGGCAGGGAGAGAGCCGCCAGCTCTCAGACCTGGGATGTCGCTGTGTTCACCCTTGTTAACGACCCCCATGGAGCAGGGGTTCTGGCAGGGCCAGGTGGGCAGAAGGTTGGTGATCAGGGTGGACCCAGCCGCCAGGGATACAGGCCCAGGTCACAGGTACCAAGTGGGGGTGTGTCCCTGTCCCCCCAGTGCCTGCCTCCATGGCCAGCCCACCCTGGGCAGACCACCCTAGCCCCTCAGCCCAGCCCCTCAGCTCCCCAGCTGGCCAGGCTGCCCACTGTCTGCACAGGCAGCAGAATGATTGGTGAGCCAGGGGCCAGGGGTTAATGCGCCGTCGGATAAATCCCGGGGGGCCGTGTTTATAGCAGCGGTGCGGGGCCCAGGCCAGGTTTTAAAAGGGGGAAAAATAAAAGGGGCATGAAGGTCAGGAATAAATAAGAGCAACGTTAAGAGCTGTCGGTGGCCAGCCAGGATGCAGGGTGGGGGTCTGTTTGTGGCTGAGATGTTTTCCCTCCTCCCCTTTCTCCTCTAGCTGTCCCCATGGAGGTCACAGCTCCCCAGAGGCCTCATAAAATGAGGGGCTTTGCCGGGGACTGTCAGTCTGAGGACAGGCCACCTAGGACTGTCTTCCAAAGCCTGTCCTTTTGGAGGACACTTTGTAGACCCAACCCCTGCGTGTCCCACCCACAGCACCCCGTCCTTCCTCCGTTCCTTTATCACCCCTATGTGCCGGGCCCTGAGCTGGGTGCCAGGACAGGTACTCCCGGGCACAGATGGGCCTGGTCCCTGTCCCCTAAGCTCACAGTGCAGATGAGGGCACCACCATGACACAGGGTGAGCTGTGGTGTGGGTGCAGGAGTGGGAGTGGGGGTGGCACCATAGAAGCTTGGTGAGGAGTGCCCGCCCCCACTTGGGGACATCAGGGAGGCTTCTAGAAGGAGGTGGCACCTCCACTGCAATCCAAGGGATGGGTAGGTATGAGCCCGGTGAAGACTGCTGGGAAGGGTGTCCTGGGCAGAAGGACCAGCATGGCAAAGGCCTGGAAGCAGAGGAGAGGGAGGGGAATTTAGGGAGGCTCCGACTCAGGGAATGACTGGAGTCCAGCCAAGAGGTGGGGAGACGGGAGATGGCCCAGGAGCCCAGAGAACCTGTGAGGAGCGAGATCTTTAGCCACTCAGTTCAGGAAGACAAAGGTCACGAAGGGGTGGGCCTCTCAACCCCACATCAGCTCATCGAGTCTCTTCTGCCCACAACCCTGCCTGGGCCCTCATCTCACTCAAGGCCAAGGCCAAGGTCCTTTCCATGGTCTGTCAGGTCCCAGCCGCCTCTCACAGTCACCTCCACACTGCCACCCTCCCCCCTCAGCTCCAGCCACCCCAGCCTCCCTGGACAGACCCCGCACACTCTTGCCTCTTCAGGAGTTCCTTCTGCCTGCAGTACTGCTGCTCCAGATATCCACTTGGGTGCTCCCTTCACTCCCACAAGCCTCCACTTCAATGTCGTCTCTCGGGGGCCTGCCCTGGCCCCTAGCTGAAATGGCAGCTGCCTCCCCTGCCCCATGCTGGCACTCCCCCGGCCCCCACCCTGCTCCGGTTTTCATTTTTCTGAGCACCTGTCTCCTTCTAACGTGCTGTATAATTTACTTACATATTGTATTCCTTGTCTTCTGTCCCCTGAAAATGAAAGACTGCATCTCTTGCACCCAGAACTGGGGCTGGCACTTATAATAAGTGCTCAATAAATGTTTATAATCCCAGCCTGTAACCGTAGCACTTGGGGAGGCCGAAGCAGGAGGATTGCTTGAGCCCAGGAATTTAAGACCAACTTGGGGAACTAGTAAGACCCCATCTCTACAAACAAACAAAAAATTAGCCAGGTGTGGCAGCACATGCGCCTATAGTTCCAGCTTGGGAGGCTGAGGTGGGAGGATCACTTGAGCCCTGGAGGTTAAGGTAGCAGTGAGCTGTGATTGTGCCACTGCATTTCAGCCTGGGTGACAGAGTTAGACTCTGTCTCAAAAAACAAACAAGGGATCGGGCATGGTGGCTCACTCCTGTAATCCCAGCACTTTGGGAGGTTGATGCAGGCAGATCACCTGAGGTCAGGAGTTCAAGACCAGCCTAGCCAACGTGGCTAAACCCTGTCTCTACTAAAAATATGAAAATTAGCCTGGTGTGGTGGCACATGCCTGTAATCCCAGCTACTCTGGAGGCTGAGGCAAGAGAATCGCTTGAACCTGGTAGGTGGAGTCTGCAGTGAGCTGAGATCACATCACCACAGAGCAAGACCCTGTCTCAAAAATGACAAAAGTTGATTGAATGAATGAATTACAGGTAAAGGTAGGGATGACCCTACGCATTAAGCAAGGGACTTTCTCACGGGCAGCAGGGGAAACCACAGACGTTTTGGCACATCCAGGACTGGCTCACAGATGGCCTGTGACCTCACTCTGGGAAGTGGAGGGGCCCTGCCCTGGCCACTCAGGATCACGGTCATTCTGGTTCCCCTGCCAGCATTTAGGGGTGAGGAGCAGGTGGCACAGGTGTCTCGCATAACCTGACTGACACAGAGATGGACGGGGCGGGTGCCCGGAGGAAGTGGGCCCAGAGTCCAGCCTTTTAACACAGGCTGAGATTTATGGAGCCGCCGCCAGCGCTTGCTGGGACTGTCACTCTGGTGATGTGATGGGAACACAGTGGAGGTGGCAGGGAGGGGCTGTGTTAGGGATGAGCCTGGGGCTGGAATGGAGCCCAACCTGGGCCCCAGAGGTGCTCTGCCCTCCCCTGTACCCTTACTCCTCCACCATCCTTTGAGTCCACCCAGCCCTAATCCCCTACCTGCCCAAGTTAGACCCCACGTGACTCTGTCCAGACACACCCGTCTCCCTGTGATGTCCCTTGACGTCCTTCCTATAGGGGTTCAGGCTTCTACCCACTCCCCTCCCATGACCACCCACCCATTGTTCCAACAAGCACAAGGGCCTTCTTGCCTGCCCTGGCCATGCTGCCCGGCACCCTGACGTGCCCCCTGCTCCATGTCTTCATCCCACAGCCCTGGTCCCCACTTATGTTTTGTGTTTGTTCTTCATTGCCTTCCTCCCCACTGGAATGGACTCTCCGTGAGGGCAGGGTTCTGGGAGATTCTGAGCCTCTGGAAGAGCTTCCTGCTCTGCAGTAATTAACGTCTGCATTGTGCTGAGTGGCACCCTCTATGCGCCTGCCCTAAACTGAGAGCTGAGGACACAGCTCTCAGTCCGGCACCCCCATCCCATCCTCTCCAGGGACTGCCAGCCTGCCAGGCAACCAACCAGCACCCCAACCAACACCCCAACCAACATGCCCATCAACATGCCAGCCAACCCCAACCAAACCCCAACACCCCAAAGAACATGCCAGCCAATACCCAAACAACACCCAACACCCCAACCAACACCCAGCCATCATCCCAGCCAATACCCCAACACCCCAGCCAACACCCCAACCAACACCCAGCCATCACCCCAGCCAACACCCCAATACCCCAGCCAACACCCCAACCAACACCCAGCCATCACCCCAGCCAACACCCCAATACCCCAGCCAACACCCCAACACCCCAGCCAACACCCCAACCAACACCCAGCCATCACCCCAACCAACATGACAGCTAACATCCCAAATACCCCAGCCAACACCCCAACCAACATACCAGCATGACAGCCAACACCTCAACCAACACCCCAGCCAACACCCTAAACACACCAACACAACAGCCAACACCCCAGCCAACACCCCAACAAACATGACAGCCAACACCCCAAACACCACCCCAACATGACAGCCAACACCTCAGCCAACACCTCAACACCCCAGCCAACACTCAACACCCCAACCAACACCCCGGCCAACACCCTGGCCAATAAGCACCCCAATCAACATGCCAGCCAACACCCCAAGCAATACCCCAACCAACACACAAGCCAACACCCCAGCCAACAACCCAACAAACACCCCAACAAACATAGCCAACACCCCAAACAACACCCCAGCCAACACCCCAAACAACACCCCAACATAACAGCCAACACCCCACCCAACACTCAACACCCCCACCAACACCCTGGCCAACACCCCAACCAACAAACACCCCAATCAACATGCCAGCCAACACCCCAAGCAATACCCCAACCAACACACAAGCCAACACCCCAACCAACACCCCAGCCATCACCCCAACCAGCATCCCAGCCAACACCCCAACCAACACCCCAACCAATGCCCCAGCCAACACCCCAACCAACAAACACCCCAATCAACATGCCAGCTAACACCCCAACCAATATCCTAGCCAATACCCTGCCCAACTTCCTGGAGTATGTGGTGGCATGGAGTTCCTGCCAGGAGGGGCCAGCACAGCTGGGGCTCAGAAGCCGGGGCTTGGGCTGGCCTGCAGGGCTTTGGGGCCTAAGCCCACTGTTTTTATGGCAGATGTGTGTTGATTTGGAGCAGGAGAGCGCTGGAGTCTGGGGAGCAGGGAAGGGAGTCTCCCAGGCACCCCCAATGCAGTGAGAGCCCCCAGGGGTTACTAGGCTAAAGGGACTTAACCTGTGGCTCCAGAGTTCTGATTTAAAAAAAAAAAAAGGGGGTGCCTGCCTCACTCTGGGCCCAGACCCACTCACCAGGCCCTGAGGCCAAACTAGATGGTGCTGGCAATGCAGTGAGTCCCAGGGAAGTCCTCGAACTCCCCATTCCTTCCTGGGGCACACTCTGAGTTGGGGGAGCTATGCCAAATGCTGGGACTCAGGACTTGGCTCTGCCTTCAGGGAGACCCGGTTTGGTAGGAGGCTTCCCAGCAGAGGGAGCATTTGACTTGAGTCCTGAAAGCTGAATAGGAGTTCTGCAGGTAGAGCAGGATGGAGGCCCCACCAGGGAGAGGGCCTGTGTCTGCTTCAGAGAGGCTTGATGGGCTTGGGCAGCCACCAGCCTCCCCAACAGACCCTTGGGCCTGGTGTCTGCCAGGCCCCCTCCTCTCTCCCACCTCCCTCCTGGAAAGCTTTTACTGGCTCAATAAAAACATTTTTTAAAACACTGTCCTATTGTATGGTAAGAAGGGAGGCAGGTCCTAAATCAGGATGGGAATCCACGGGGCCCTGACGTATGTCTCTCCTGTTTATTAGGACTGAAATGTTTACTCGGCGATAAGGAGCCGGCTTTCTCGGGGAGATTTGTGCGCTCTTTTCAATTACCCCTCGTCTTTCTCTGCCACTTTTGCACTAAAGGGATAATAAATGTATCGGAGCGTTTCAATTATTCATCTAAATCATGACTGCGCCTGCCACGGCCAAGCTTTAGTGACAGATTAATTCAGGGCCGCCTTCCTCTGCCTGCATGGCCGCCATCTCTACTCTGGGCTGGCCAGCGCCCCAAAGGGTCAGCTCCTGGGGTAGGCGGGAGAGGGTCAGGCAGGTCCCTAGCAGGTGGGCAGGGTGCAGATGGAACCCCATCCCCACCCTCTGCCCTGGGCCTTCCTGAGCTCAGTGACCCCACCCAAACTGCAGGGTCCACCTCATGTGGGTACAGCTGCCCCTGCCCCCATGCCTTTCACCCTGAGCACCCCTGCACCCTGTGCCCACAGGGCAAGCCCGTGTGTGTGTGTGTGTGTGTGTGTGTGTCCTGTACACACTGGCCCAGCTGCTTCCTGCCCAAGAGAAGCGAGGGTGGCTGGTCTTCCCTCACTGTCTTTCTGGGCACCGGGCCTTTGCACATGCTGCGCCTGGCCTGAGTGCCCCTCTGCCCTCCTGCTGCAACCCTCCCGCCTAGTTTCGCCTTCCCATGTCAGGGCACCCCCTCCACTCTGCTCTGCTTAGTGAAGCCTGCCATGTGAACAACCCTCCCAGCCCTGTGCCAACCCTGGGCGCCTGTGTGTGTGTGTGGGTGCACCTCTCGCCTCTCCCCAGGCCCCACCATGGATTCCCTGGCCTGCTCAGAAGCTGTCACTCAGGGCCCACCCCTCCTCACATATGTGCTGGGGCCCTGGGGCCAGCTGAGCACCCTCCCCCTATCCCTGCCTCTCTCCGTTGGGTATCTCCCTTACCACCTCCCTCTGTCCCTCGTTTTCTCCGTTTCTCCCTCTACCCTCTGCCTCTCTCTGGCTCCCTCTTCCTTCTCCTGTCATTCTTCCTCTCTCGCTCTGGCGCTCTCTGTTCCTAGACTGGCAGGCCCAGGAGGATTCGCTCTGGCCTCTGAGTATTCAGCCCTTGCTTCCTGCCCCACTGGCAAGCGCTCCTCACCCTGCTCCGGCGCTATCTCCCATCGCCCTGCTGCTGCTAATCCGTGATTGCTTCCCACGGCCGCTGGGAAAAGGCTCAGCTCCGGCCGCTCCGATTAGCCATGGCCTTGCTCCAAGAGCAGATAACGTGGCCTCTGTGGCCTGTGGCCGGCCTTGGCCCTCTGGAGGCCGGGCTGTGTGTGTCCCACCCCTCCCTGGCTGGGCTGAGCTCAGAAAAAACAGGTGGTCCGAGGGGCTCGGCAGCCCCGCACTTGTCCCTGTGCCAGTCTGGTGCGTGTTGGGGGTGCAGGGTGTCGGACGTGCTCTCCGGCGTGGGGCGTGGGGCTGTCTGGCAAAGGGCAGGGGTTGGGGCTGTGCTTCAGCATAGAAGGGAAGGGCGTGCCAGGAAGAAAGAACAGAAGGGCGCCCAGATGCCAAATCAGAACACCTCCCTCCCCTGCTGGAAACTTCCCACCCTGCTGGAATCAATTCCCGATTACTGATTCCTCACCACGCAGGAGGTCCTGGAGAGGCGGCGCTCCTCCCAGCTTCACCTGCTGGCCTGTTCCCGCCACAGGGCTCTGCCTTCCTGAGCTCTCTGCCCGAGCTCTCACCACCGACTCTCCTCCCCATCTCCTTCCAAAGCCAGTTCTTTCTCATTACTCAGGGCTCTGCTCAAATGCCACCTCCTCCAAGGGTCCTCCTCACCCGCTGAACAGCGCCCGCCCCTCCCACCTCCCTCCTGTCCAGCTTCATCTTCCCCTTCTCCTTTTTCACCATGACCATGACTTAGAGCCGCGTGTCCCGTCCCTAGAACTGCGGCCGCAGGAGTCCTGGCCTTGCACAGGGCTGGCACGTGGAATGCCACCCCCTAGGCCTTGCCCGCATTTTTTGAATGGTGCAGAATTTGGAGCCAGTAGGAGGAATGCAGGAGGTAGGGAATTCATCTGAGGGGGAGGTGGCAGGGAGCCCCAGAGAGTCCTTGAAAGCTTTGCTGGAGTCGAGGATTTTATTCTATGTACCCTTGGGAGCCATGGGAGGTTTTAGGAGCAGGTGGCTCGTGCCCTTCCCCAAGGAAAGGCCCCAGGCCTCCCTGCCAATCCTGCCTGACCCCAGTTGGTGATGATGATGATGGTACCAACAGTAGCCAGGCGTTCTCAGTACTCACAGCGTGGCCACCAGTGCCCTCTGAACCTCTCCCAGCAAAATCTCATACACCCTCACCCAGCCCTAAGGGAGGTACCATTAGCATCTCCATTTTGCAGATGAAGAAACTGAGGCACCAAGTCCCCGGAGCTGAACCCTATTTCTCACCCCACCCTGCAGCTGGCCCTGCTGTGTAAAAGGACACTGGGACTTGGGCCCCTGTCCCGTGGCCACAGCTTTGACCAGGCAGCTAGTGGGGCTCCAGCTCCGTCCCCCGCAGGCACGATGCCACCGAGCCCCTGCATGCAGCTGCCACAGGGATTTTTAATAACGGGAGTGATTTTTGCATGATGAATGAGGCAGTGCCGTTGTGTACATAATGAAGCCCTAATGTTTTCAAATCCCCATTTAA
This sequence comes from Cacajao melanocephalus, assembly GCA_963573385.1. Taxonomy (NCBI): domain Eukaryota; kingdom Metazoa; phylum Chordata; class Mammalia; order Primates; family Pitheciidae; genus Cacajao; species Cacajao melanocephalus. The sequence continues at coordinate 46,137 of CAUYLG010043132.1, forward strand.
GGAGCTGATCTCACCCCGTAATGAATTTCAGATCACATCACAGAGCTGTCGTCCATCCATCTTCTCCCTGGGGCACCCACCCGCCTTGGCACCGAGAGGGTGGGGCCTGGAGGATGGGCTCTGCACCCCCACTGGGCTGAGCCCAAGCCTAGCACAGTGTGGCTCTGGGAAAGTGGCTTTGCCTCTCTGAGCCTATCACTACTTCTGTAAGATGAGGGTTAACAATGTGGGTCTTGGCCAGGCTCACTCCTGTAATCCCAGCACTTTGGGAGGCCAAGGCAGGCGGATCACAAGGTCAGGAGATTGAGACCATCCTGGCTAACACAATGAAACCGCGTCTCTACTAAAAATACAAAAAATTAGCCGGGCGTGGTGGCACATGCCTGTAGCCTCATCTACTCAGGAGGCTGAGGCAGGAGAATCACTTGAACCCAGGAGGCGGAGGTTGCAGTGAACCGAGATCGTGTCACTGCACTCCAGCCTGGGTGACAGAGACTGTCTTAAAAAATGATAATAATCAGCCAGGTGCAGTTTCTCTGTAGGCTCACACCTGTAATCACAGCACTTTGGGAGGCTAGGTGGGTGAATCACGACATCAGGAGTTCGAGACCAGCCTGACCAACATGGAGAAACCCTGTCTACTAAAAATACAAAAGTAGCCAGGTATAGTGGCACATGCCTGTAATCCCAGCTACTCGTGAGGCTGAGGCAGAAGAATCACTTGAACCCAGGAGGCGGAAGTTGTGGTGAGCTGAGATTACACCACTGCAGTCCATCCTGGGCAACAAGAGTGAAACTCTGTATCAAAAAATAATCACCATCGTCACCATCATGCAGGTCTTAGTTCCTGCTCCTCCTCTAACTGTGGGACCTTGGACAAGCTGCTTAACCCCAGGCCCTCAGACCCCAATCCCCCTGGACGCCTCCCAGCATAATCTCACTTCCCCCACCACTCTTTTTTCTTTTTTTTTTTTTTTTGAGATGATGGGGTCTTACTATGTTGTCCAGGCTGGTCTGGCTCTCCTGAACTCAAGTGATCCTCCCACCTCAGCCTCCCAAAGTGCTGAGATTACAGGCATGAGCCACCCCGCCCAGCCCCTAGCACTCTCCAGAGGCCAGGGCTCTGAGATTCAGAGAGGTTAAGTGATTTGCCCCAAACCACCAGCAATCTTATGGTCAAGAATTCTGGGAAGAAAAATCCCAAAGAGAGCACACCGTGGACCAGCCCCACGGGAGGGTGGGGGAACTGGGTGACATAGAGAGACCAGGAGCAGGTCCAGGCCTGCAGGTTGGGGTGCCCTGCCCTCGGCAGGGGCACAGCTGCCCTCCTGGTCCCTCGGGTACAGGCCTCCTCTTATTCCCGTAAATAATTAATTAGCCCCTGCCTGCTTGTTTGTTTAGCATGAGGAATGCTCCCCCACTGAGACGCATTTATTGCTGAATAAATTTAAATATCTAATCTTCCTTCATGAATATTACAGCACCCTAAATAGCGGCCAACTCATCCTAAGAGCCTTGGCGGACGGCCTCACCGGAGCCTGGCTGCCTTCCGCCTCTGCTGGCTCTGAGGATGGCCTGGCTCCAGCCCCACCTGCCCGTTCCTGGTGCCCTCTTCTGCCCCAGGAATGCCCAAGGCCACAGACAATCACTCGGCCCAGGCTTCCTTCCTTCCTCAGCGTCCTTCCATGCGAGGTGCAGAGAGGCTGGGGGCTGAGTGCAGGACCGCAGAGGCCAGCAGGCCGGGGTTTACCCCGGTGAAGCAGAGAGGCGCCTGAGATGGGGCGGAGGGCCAGGGGCTGCTCAGAGGCCAGGGCAGGAGCAGAGAGAGGCTCCTCAGGGCTCAGACGAGGGCAGACAGGGCCCTGGCGACATCTGAGGAGTGGCTTGAGGAAGGGGACAGGGAAGGGCCCGCTGAATGGAGGAGCCGTCAGCTGTGGGGGCAGCCACACTGTCCAGAAAGACAGTGGTCTCAGAACACAGCAGCAAGAGGCCCCCGGGCAGCCCCGCTGCCAGGAGGGGACGTGCTGGTGTGGGAGACGCCGTCTCCCCAACAGCGTGAAGGGGCCATTCAAGCCAGTCGGCCAGAGTGCTTCAGGGTGAGGCCCTCTTAGGGTCACAGAGGAAGCAGAGCCACCTAGGTTGGGAGCCCAGCCTTCCAGCTGCTGGGCAAGTTTCCCTCTCTGTGCCTCAGTTTCTTCTTCTATAAACAGGAAAAAAATAAGACAGTGGATGTAAATCACTGTGCAGGCACTTACCCAACCAGAGGGCTGACAAAGGGCACGGGGTGGGGGGTGAGTCATACCAGCTATTTAGAAGGCTGAGCCGGGGCAACATAGCAAGAATCCGTCTCAAAAAAAACAGGCTCAGCCAGGCTCACGCCTGCAATGCCAGCACTTTGGGAGGCCGAGGTGGGCAGATCACAAGGTCAAGAGATCGAGACCATCCTGGCCAACATGGTGAAACCCCATCTCTACTAAAAATACAAAAATTAGCCGGGCGTGGTGGTGGGCGCCCGTAGTCCCAGCTACTCAAGAGGCTGAGGCAGGAGAATCACTTGAACCGAGGAGGCAGAGGTTACAGTGAGCTGAGATCGTACCACTGCACTCCAGCCTGGTGACAGAGCAAGACTCTGTCTCCAAAAACAAAACAAAACAGGCTCATGCCTGTAATCCCAGCACTTTGGGAGGCCAAGGCAGGCAGATCACTTGAGGTCAGGAGTTCAAGACTAGCCTGACCAACATGGTGAAACCCTGTCTCTACCAAAAATACAAAAAATTAGCCGGGCGTGGTGGTGTGCACCTGTGATCCTAGCTCCTTAGGAGGCTGAGGCACAAGAATCACTTGAACCCGGGAGGCATAAGTTACAGTGAGCTGAGATCACACCACTGCACTCCAGCCTGGGTGACAGAGAGACAGAGGGCTGATGTGAAGGTGCCAGATGAGAGAAGCTTAAAGGTAGAGGAGGGAGGAAGGAGGAAGGAGGAAGGGACCGCAGGGGGGAGGGAGGGGCCTTAGGGGCCATCTTCTGGTCACAGGTGGAGGAAGGCTTCACCTTTGACCTGGTGGAGAAACATCTCAGGAGGGCCCCGCCACCCAAGTTGGCTCTGTCTCCCCAGGAACGACCCCAGGTCTTCTGCTGACTTGGGATGGAGGTTGAGCTGGAGGCTGGAGGTTTGTTTTGGGTGGCTGAAGGGCCTGGAGAGGAGACTGAGAGTTGCTCAGCTCCCAGGAACTGGGAAGATCCCACCTTCCACCAGGTAGCCCCAGGGACCAAGGCTGCTGGTCTTTTCCAGCTGCCTTGGGGTAGGGTAGGAAGAGGAAAGAGGGAAGGAGGGCATCTCCGTTGGATGGGACATCAGGAAGCTTGAATCTCTAGGACCCAGTAAGAGCCAGGACAGGCCTAGAGGGCAGAGCTAAGGGGGCTCTGGGAGTGTGTGTGGGAGGGGCCCTGTGGGCCCTTGGCTAAGAACAGCAGGGTGGGGGTTCCCCTCTGCACTTGCTGGGGAGAGAGTGAGAGGCCAGTCTGTGGACAGGGAGGGGCACACAGGCAGGAGGGGCCAGGCTCTGCTCTTGCTTATTGGGATGAGGGTGGGCAGCCATGGCTGATAATGACTTGTCATCTCTGCTTTAGGGGAGCCCCTCCCTGGGGCACCTGCAGAGCCATCACCTAGCTGGGGCAGGCGCTGTTCTGGAATTGCTGGCGGGGGGCATCCGGCCTGAGCCTCTCCCAGCATCGATTCCGGCTCCCTCCACCTCCCTTGCGCCCCCAGGTCAGCCCCAAAGGCCTGGCTGCAGGCCCGTTGTCCACTTCCGTAGGAAACATTAAATCCCTGAATACTGAGCTCCACTTCCGCAGGGCCCCCACAGCTGGCCGAGGTCGCCTGCAGGGCGGTTAGCACCCAGTGAGAGCAAGCAGCCGGGTGCCAGCTGGTTGAGGCCATCAGGGCAAGGCTGGGAGGCTCCTAGGAGAGCCGGCTCAGACAGGCCCCTGCGCTCAACCCCACACTGCGTGAACACCCTGCGCACACCCCCTCCCATCACACTGGTGTACACACACCCGAGCATACCCACGCTGTCACACTGTTGTTAACAGGATACACTCACATCACCTCCACTCGTGCCAAGTACTGCCTTAAGCATGTTCCAAAGTTAACTCAATCCTTCCAACAGCCCAGTGAGCTCTGAGGCGGGTGCTACAATCTCATCTTCCAGATGGAGCAACTGAGGCCCAGAGAGGTTAAATGATATGTGCATGGTCTCACAGCTGTGGCTGGCAGAGTCGGGATTTGAACTCAGACTGCCCATCTCCAGCCTGGACGCCCGCTCCTGGCCGGGCCTTCTTGCTCCATCTCAGCCTCCCCGCCAGAGGCAGCTGCCTTTCTCCCTGCATAGGAGAGGAGGGGGTTGGGATCCAGGCCTGAGCCGTTCTCGGGGTTCCCCTAACCTCTCTGCCCACCCATCTCTGGGACCCTCTGGGAAACTGCCCGGTGCCAGCTCTAAGTAAAGTTGCAGAATGAGGCTTAATTGTGCCCCTGGGGCACCACAAGAGAAAACAGCAAAAGAAAGGGGTGTGAGCCAGCTGGCATCTCTGGAGCTGTGCCGAGGCTGAGATGAGGAAGGAGAAGGAGCCTTGGTCTGTCCATCTGTAAAATGGGGAATGATGGTCTCTCGATGCCCGCCCTTGAGCACCAGGGAGCTGGTGCCTGAGGAGCTCCTGACACGGGCCTGGGGTGCGATTAGAGCTGTACAGATGGGCTGGGTCCTCCTGGCCAGCACTGGGTCTTTTCCTCTGTGGGAGGGTCGCTGTCCCAGTATTCCAGATCTGACAGTGGACGCCAGAGAGGGGAAGGGGCAGGATCTCACAGCCGATGAGGGGCAGCCGGGTCTGGACCCAGGCCTGCCTGAGGCGGTGCCTCACCTACGCAGTGCCCTGGCGAGGTTGGGCTGCTGGAGCGTTTCCTCCAAGCCTCCCGCTGCGCCCAGGTTGTTTATCTGGGCCCAGGTCCCCAGGGTCGCTCGCGAGGCCCTGGAGCCGCCCTCGGATAAACAAGCCCAGGAGGGGCCGCAATTAAGCCGGATGCGCTAACGAGGCGGCTCATTAACTAGCGGGGGTTTGCGCGCCGGGAGACCGGGGCCCGGGTGCCAGGCTCGGCTCCCCGCGCGGCTGGAAGTCCAAGGCCCCAGCTCCGGATCTGATCACCTTGTAACAAGGTGGCCTCTGTTTCCTCCTCCGCGAAATGGGTCCTAGGGTTTGCCGCCGCCCCGTGGGGCACTGCCTGGGGAGGTGGTCCTTGGGATCCCACCAACGCCGAGGCCCGGGCGGAGGCAGCTACTGGTCGCGAGACAGGGCTAGAGAGGGGCGTAGGGGAGGAGGGTGAAGCTTTCCCGTCACCCCGATTCCGGCGGCAGTTCCTGCCGTGGCGGCCCCCGCCTCCCGGAGCCACCCAGCCTGGGCCCTGGCGGCGCGGCCTGGAAGGTGCAGGGTGGGCCGGGCGCGCCCCCTGCTGGCCTCCCTGCGCCACTTCCCGCCAGGCCCAGGGCCGCCCCGCTGTGCGCCTCGGTTCCCCGAGATGTGAAATGCTCCGGGTGGCGATGGGGACAGCGGCCAAGGCCGCTGGGTTGGGGCGCGGCGCCGCGTGGGTCCTCTCACCGCCGAGGGGCTTCTCGGGACTGCGGGTGCTCAGCCCGGGGCCGCAGCCTTCTCTGCCAGGCCGGCTCAGTCCCACCCGCCCTCTCCGCAGTGGACGGTTGCATTCACCGGGCCGCCGGCGCCCTGCTCACTGACGAGTGCCGGACCCTGCAGAGCTGCGAGACAGGCAAGGCCAAGATCACTGGCGGCTATCGGCTGCCCGCCAAATGTGAGTCCCCGAAGCGCCCCCAGCCGCGGGGCGCAGACAGAGCGCCCGTGTGTCACTGGGGCATCAGGATTGCGGCCCCCACAGGAGTGCTGGGGACCTCCTCAGAGGGCCCTTTTTAACCTTAAGGCCCAAGACCCGACCCCCCCAACCACCCAGAAAGCAGACAGGGGAGACCGTGCGTGGAGGCTGGGGAGGGAGCTGAAGGGCAACGCCTTTGCGCCCACACTCTCGCCCAGGTCTCAGGCTCATACGGATATGGGGAGGGGGGCGAGGAGCGCCGTGAGTGTGCCGATTCAGGCTCGAGGGGGCCCCCAGGGGGGCCTTCGCCTAGGAGGCTCAGCGCTTGGGGAGAAAGAAAGGGGTTTCCTGCCCCCTTCTGCCAGGGCCGGCAGGGGGAAGCAGGGCGGCAGAGGACCGCGTAGGTCTCGGCCGGTCTGACCCCGTCGCCCCCGCAGACGTCATCCACACGGTGGGACCCATGGCCTACGGAGAGCCCAGCGCCAGCCAGGCTGCCGAGCTCCGCAGCTGCTACCTGAGCAGCCTGGACCTGCTGCTGGAGCACCGGCTCCGCTCAGTGGTGAGGGGCGGTCCGTGGGGTAGGGCGGGAGGCGGGGTGCAGTGACAATGTCTCAACCCCCTCTCACCCCTCCCCGCCCAGGCGTTTCCCTGTATCTCCACCGGCGTGTTTGGTGAGTGGGTTTGGACGAAGGGCAAGGGCCAGGAGTGGGCGGTGGGGAGCCGAGAGCGGCCGGGGGGTTGGGCGGGGCCTGCTGCAGTCAGGGGGCGGGGCCAGAGCCCTGGACTCACTCCCGCCCCACCCGCCACAGGCTACCCCAGCGAGGCGGCGGCCGAGGTCGTGCTGGCCACGCTGCGAGAGTGGCTGGAGCAGCACAAGGACAAGGTGGGGCCTGGGCCCGGGCGAGGGTGGGTTCTGCATCCCCACCAGTCTGACCAGCCCCAGTCATCGCCCAAGTAGTGAGGGTGCCCAGGGAGTCAGTCAGAGTGCAGAGCGCAGGGCCAGGCCCGCCCCTTCCATCCTGGTTTCTCCTGCGTGAGGGCACCTGGTGGTGGCGAGACGGGATGATGACACACAGCCCTGAGCCTCCGTGAAGGGCGCGGGAACAGGCAGGTGAAAGCCTGCACCCGGGCGGGCAGTGACAGGATCCCGGGGCCATGCGTGGCGGCCCGGCCCAGGCTGACCAGCCCCTGGCACAGGTGGACCGGCTGATCATCTGCGTGTTCGACGAGAAGGATGAGGACATCTACCGGAGCCGCCTCCCCCACTACTTCCCTGTGGGTACGTACCTCGCACCGTCTCACCGCCCGGCCCTGCCCCGGTCCACCCTGGGGGTGGGCTCTCACTGTCCTCTGCCTTCCAGCCTGAGACTCCCGCAGCCCACCCTGATCGGGACTGGTAAGCAGGGCCTGGCCCCATGCAGTGGCCCAGGCCCTAGACTAACCCGCCCACTAACAAACAAACACCCGCTCACCCCCAAGCAGGTGGGGAAACCATGGGGCAGCCTGGGAGGGCGGGGACACCCACAGACACCTCTGACTCTGCTCTGCCCTCAGACCTGCCTTCCGGACCTCACTCCCAGCTCTGAGAGGTCGCCAAAGCCTGCAGCCTGGCCACCCCTTCTTTCCCTCCACGCCCGCCCGGAGGAGCCTAATAAAGATCACCCTGTGGCAGCTCCTACTGTCTGTTTGAGCTCTGACTGTGGGGAGGGAGGCGGCCCAGGTGTTGTTGGATGGAGCCCCTGGCCAGATGCTTTTGCTGAAAGGGGCTGGCAAGAGCTCTCAGTGAGCCAGGCGGACGGCGGCACGGGCGGAAGGCGGAGGCGGCAGCAGCAGTTCACATTTATTGAGGGCCTGCCCCCAAGGAGCTCACAGCCTGGGGGCTGAGCCCCTGAATGTGCAGGGGGCAGGGAAGAAAAGAAGAGAAGGCAAAAAGGCAGGCAATGCAGAGACACCATGGCCCAAGCAGAGAGGGTGCAAGGCAGGCACAGGCAGGGGGCCTGGGGGCGACGGGGAAGTGGAGAACCAGCAGCCCCGCCGAGACCTGAGGACTGTGGACCCTGCACAGGTTAGAAGGCTGCCCTCCCCCACCAGGCTGGCACTGCCAGGGGCACGGGCACCTGTGGGAGGCCCAGATCCTCCACCTGCCCTGAGCCGGGCCCAGCCTCACAAAGGCCCCTCCACCCTGGACTCCCAACCATGCAGACCCCTGATGGAGGGCAGGAAGCTAGGGTCTGGGGCCTGGGCTGGGGACAGCAGGGTGGAGGTGGGGCCTGTGAGGGAGCAGGTCAAGTGTGGGTGGCCCTGGGAACCTGGGCAAGTCCCCAAGGAACTTCCACAATCCCATATAAGCCCCTGAGCCAGCTAAGAAGGAAAGTGGAGCCTTAGGGAAGGAAGCAGAACCCAAGGAAGCAGGAGGGGCCTCCAAAAGGCCTGGCCCCTCAAACCTGCTCCTGTTGGGGAAGCTCAGAGGTGGATGGGTGAAAAGCAGGGGGACCCACCTGGGGGAGGGAGCAGCAGACAGAGCAGGCAGGCGGGCAGCAGAGCAGGGACACGCACACACGGCTCACCACCAGCACCCCCTTTAATAAAACATGGGGGGGTCGTGTGACAGAAGGAGGTGAAATAGGACCATTTACAACCACACACAAAAAAAAACCTCTGTACATGTCTAGCGCCTGGCAGAGGGGGCAGGCAGGGCAGCAGCGGGCCGGGAGCAGCCCTATTTGTAGAGGATATCGTAGTGTCCAGGCCGGTAGAGAAGGTAGACCTTGGGCTCAGAGCCCTCGGGGAAGATGTGCGGGTTGGTGGTGCCGCCCTCGCCGCGGTCCATGTACTCCACCTGGATGGACACGCTGAGGGCCTGTGCCAGCGCGATGATGTGGATGTGGTCGCTCTCCTTGCACATGGGCTCCACCTCCTGTGGCACACGGGCGGGTCAGGCCCCGGTCTCCGCGCCGTACCCGCCCCAGGCCCTGCGGACCCACTGCACTCCCCGGCCTGCTGCTGGGCCTGGTGCTCGCCACCCGGGGCCTGGCTGAGAGAAAAGGGGAAGGGGACGGCACCTGCTGGCAGAACTCCTTGACAGTCCGCCCACCCTCGATGAAGTGCTCGAAGAACTTGCTCTCGCGCTGCAGGTAGCCCGAGGTGAGCAGCCGCAGGTAGACCACAAGGTAGTCGGAGGTGCTCTGGTCGTTGAAGGAGGCCAGCAGGTCAGCGACGGAGGTCTGCTTCTCCACCTGCTCGATCAGGTCCATGAACTGCAGCCACGGAGGGAGAAAGGGCAAGATGGCGGGGGAGACAGGTGGTCCCCATCACAGCCAGGTGAACCCCTCCACCCTGGCCCAGCCCGAGACAGGCCCCAGGGCTCACCGTGTTGTGGAAATCCTCAATTGTGAACTCGGTGAAGCCCTGGGACACCAGGTCCTCCTTGCTCTTGGCAGACACAGCCTTGAACCTGGGGGTGGGAGGGAAAAGTGGGCCCAGCATGGGCTCCTTGACCAGCCTAGATGCCAGGGCCCAGCCAGCACTGCCCTGCCTGGCAAGGCCAGAGCCCTGCCCATCGCCTGGCCCCACATGGAGCTGCACCTCCTACCCTCCCAGGGAGGAGGGAGCCGCCCACCTGCCTCGGTGCCCAGTGCCCACCCTTCTCACCGCTGCAATTCCTTGCTGTCATCCAGCAGCGCCTCCAAGTGGGAGAATCCGAAGGCCCGATAGAAACAGTTGCCATCAGGCCTGGTCTTCCGGATGTATGAGTACTTTTTGTGGAGATCCTACAGAGACAGCCCCACCCCACCTGGTTAACAGCAGGCCAGGAAACGTCCCCAGTAAAGGTCACACTACCGAAGGTGGCAACTGAACTGGAAGCAGCCAGCTACCACCCTGGGCTCCTAAAACAGGCTGCCGAATGTGGTAATGGGAGTGACTTAGTGGCCCACTGCCCAGAGTCCTCCCAAAAAGCTGCAAGAAGCTGGGCACTTAATGGCAAACTAGTCGCATGGGTCACCAAAGTGCTGTGGGGCCTACAGGACTGTACAAAAACAGGGGAGTCAATCTGTCCTCGGCCAATGAGTCTTCTCCAGCCTTTCCGCCCATAGAACCTCAGGGCAAGCAAGTCAGGGCAGGTGGTAGTGCTGGGCTCCACACCTCGGCCAGGCAGCTGGGCCCTCTGCCCAACTCAGCTCAGCCCAGCCCAGCTCCTACCATACTAACACTTCCCTCACCTCCAGGCCTTGCCCGCAGCCCTCCTCTTTTTTTTTTTTTTTAGGAGTCTTGCTCTGTTGCCCAGGCTGGAGTGCAGTGGCGCGATCTCGGCTCACTGCAACCTCTGCCTCCCCGGTTCAAACGATTCTCCTGCCTCAGCCTTCCAAGTAGCTGGGATTACAGGCATGTGCATCATCATGCCTGGCTAATTTTATATTTTTAGTAGAGACAGGGTTTCACCATGTGGGTCAGGCTGGTCTCAAACTCCTGACCTCAGGTGATCCACCCGCCTCAGCCTCTCAAAGTGCTGGGATCGCAGGCATAAGCCACCGCGCCCGGCCTCCCTCCTCACTTCTAAACCCTACCTGCCCACTCACAGGTGCCATCTCCATGCAGCCTTTTCCAGTTTCCTCCCGAAATGAAAGGGAGTGTCTCCGGTCTCCTGTGCTTCCCACACTGGTAGGCTGGCAGTGCCGCCTGGCAAGCACACTTCACTCCCCTGGCCTGGGCACCCTCGCCTCTCCCCTACCCATCTTCCTCCCACCCTCAGCTGGTGACCTTGTCTGTTTTTCCTCAGCACGTCTGCCCTTGGCCTCCTCCCACAATCCTCAGATGATCTGTTCCAGCTGCCACCTAAGCTGCCTCTCCACTCCACACTAGCCCAACCCCACCAGGCTGGGCGCCACAGCTCACGCCTGTAATCCCAACACTTTGGGAGGCAGGGTGGGAGGATTGCTTAAGCCCAGAAGTTCAAGACCAGCCTGGGCAACACAGTGAGACCCCGCCCCCCACCACCATCTCTCTAAAAAACAACTGGCCAGGCGCAGTGGCTCACACCTGTAATTCCAGCACATTGGGAGGCCGAGGCAGGTGGATCACCTGAGGTCAGGAGTTTGAGACCAGCTTGGCCAACATAGAGAAACCCCATCTCTACTAAAAATGCAAAATTAACAGGGCATGGTGGCACATGCCTGTAATCCCAGCTACTCAGGAAGCTGAGGCAGGAGAATCGCTTGAACTCGGGAAGCAGAGGTTGCACTGAGCCAAGATTGTCCCATCGCACTCCAGCCTGGGCACCAAGAGCAAAACCCCGTCTTAGAGAAACAAATAAACATAAGTTAGCTGCACATGGTGGTGCATCCCTGTTGTCCCAGCTACTCAAGAGGCTGAAGTCGGAGGACTGTGTTGGCCCAGGAGGTCAAGGCTGCAGTGAGCCGTGATGGCACCACAGCACTCTAGCCTAGGGGACAGAGTGAGCGAGACCCTGTCTCCAAAAATAAAAAATAAAGACATCACCCTAGTAAGTGCCCCCATCATCAGTTTTTCCCTCCCTACTGGTGTAAGCCCGAAAGCATATACACATTCAGCTACTTCTTTAAAAGGAAGGGAACCCTGCACTTTCCATTTCTGTCTGGCTACTCCTCAATTTCTCTGTTCTTCTTTTTTTTTTTTTCGAGAGAGTCCCACTCTGTCATCCAGGCTGGAGTACAATGGCATGGTCTTGGCTCACTACAACCTCCATCTCCTGGATTCAAGTGATTCTCCCGCCTCAGCCTCCTGAGTAGCTGGGACTACAGGTGCGCGCCACCACACCCAGCTAATTTTTGTATTTTTAGTGGAGATGGGGTTTCACTGTGTTGGCCAGGCTGGTCTGGAACTCCTGACCCCGTGATCCACCCACTTGGGCCTCCCAAAAGTGCTGGGATTACAGGCGTGAGCCACCGCGCCTGGCCGATTTCTCTGCTTTCTTTACAGTGGAACTTCTCACGAAGCTGTCCATGCTGTCTCCACCTCTTTGCTCCCTCGGGAGGCTTTTGCTTTAGCCAATGTCAGCTGAACGCCCTCAGTCAGAGGGGCAAACCCAGCCCTCAACGCCCCTGGCCACTTAGCAGCACTGAGGCCAATGGCCACAGCCCTGTGTGGATGCCTCCTGCCCTGGGCTGGTGCCCCCGCCCTCTCCTTGTCTTCCTCCTGCCTCCAAGGCCACTCCTCATCTCTCTAAGCTCCAAGGGTCAAGGACGCCACCAAATCATACAGCATCCTTCAAGACATGGTGTGTCACCTGCAAGAAAACAGTCACTGCACACTCAGCCACTGTGCCTGCCATGTGACCACAGGCACAAGCGCTATCTCCCGTGTGCCTGCACCACCCTACTCAGGCCTCGGACAACTTCTACTTTTTTTTTTTTTCTGGGACAGGGTCTCCTCTGTTACCTGGGCTGGAATGCAGTAGCAAGATTATGGCTCACTGCAGCCTCAACCTCCCAGGCTCAAGTGATTCTCCCACCTCAGATTTCCTGGAACTACAGGTCACACCACCATGCCCATTTAATTGTTGTATTTTTCGTAGAGCTGGTCTTGAACTCCTGGGCTCAAGTAATCTGCCTGTTGCGGCCTCCCAAAGTGCTGCACCTGGCCAGCTTCCTCTTTTAAACTGCACTCACCCTCATGGCCAGGTACAGTGGCTCACGTTTGTAATCCTCAGGTTTTGGGAGGTCAAGGTGGGAGGATCAAGTTCAAGGGCAGCCTGGGCAACGACAAGACCTCATCTCTACAAAAACTTACATTAGCTGGGTACGGTGGCTCACACCTGTAATCCCAGCACTTTGGGAGGCTGAGGTGGGTGGATCACAAGTTCAGGAGTTCAAGACCAGCCTGACCAACATGGTGAAACCCTGTCTCTACTAAAAATACAAAAATTAGCTAGGCAAGGTAGCACTCGCCTATAGTCCCAGCTACTCGGGAGGCTGACAGGAGGCTTAAACTCGGGAGGCGGAGGTTGCAGTGAGCCAAGATTACGCCACCCTGGGCAACAGAGTGAGACTCTGTCGTCAAAACAAAACAAAAAACCAACTTACTCTTAACGTTAGTCTCAAGGATTTTTTTCTTTTTTTTTTTGAGACAGTCTCACTCTGTCACCCAGGCTGGAGTGCAATGGCATGATCTCAGTTCACTGCAACCTCTGCCTCCCAGGTTCAAGCAATTCTCCTGCCTCAGCCTCCTGAGTAGCTGGGATTACAGGTGCCCACTACCACACCTGGCTAATTTTTTATTTTTTTTTAAAGATGGAGCTTCACTCTTGTTACCCAGACTGGAGTGCAATGGTGCGATCTTGGCTCACTGCAACCTCCGCCTCCCAGGTTCAAGTGATTCTCCCGCCTCAGCCTCCTGAGTAGCTGGGATTACAGGCATGCACCACCCGGCTAATTTTGTATTTTTAGTAGAGATGGGGTTTCTCCATGTTGGCCAGGCTAGTCTCAAACTCCTGACCTCAAGTGATCCGTGCGCCTCAGCCTCCCAAAGTGCTGGGATTACAGGTGTGAGCCACTGCACCCTGCCAAAGTCACAGGGATTTTAATAGCCCCAAGTGTGAATCTCAACTCCAGTTGTGGCCCTCATACCCACTGGCCTCACCACGCCTCCTCTGAACTGTCCAGCAGGCACCTCCACTGAGTGCAGCTGGGATCACCCTCTCAACAACTGCTCCTCCCCCAGCTGCCCCACCCCAGTCACCCACAGCACCCAAAGCCTTATAGTCACTGCCAACTCCATCACCATATCCATCCCTTCAATATGTCTGGTATCCAACTGCTGCTCACTCCTCACCTCCACCACCTGCGGCGGATTTTCTTGCACAAGCCTCCTAGCAGTGTCCCTGCCTCCACCTCACCCTCTGGAGTCATTCTCACCCCAGCACAAGAGTGTCCACAGTCGGCCAGGTGCAGTGGCTCATGCCTGTAATCCCAGGACTTTGGAGGCTAAAGTGGGTGGATCATTTGAGGTCAGGAGTTCAAGATCAACCTGGCCAATATGGTGAAACCCCGCCTCTACTAAAAATACAAAAATTAGCCGGGCATGGTGGTGGGTGTCTGTAGTCCTAGCTACTCAGGAGGCTCAGGCAGGAGAATCACTTGAACCCCTGAAGGTGGAGGTTGCAGTGAGCCAAGATGGTGCCGTTGCACTCCAGTGCACTCCAGCCTGGATGACAGAGCAAGACTCTGTCTCAAAAAAAAAAAAAGTGACTAGAGTCACCTGCTAGATGCACCCCATCTCCCTCAGAGTCCTTTCTCCCCCAACCAGTTCACCATCCCCAACCCCTGGGTCCTCATTCTCCAGCCACACTGGCCTCAAGCCATCCAGGCGCCCTCTTGCCTCAGGCCTGGGCCAGCACTGCTCTCGGACACCTGTGACTCGCTCCTCAGCCTTTTTCTGTTCATTACTCAAATACCACCTCATCAGGAAGGCCTTCACCAAGCCCTGTTTAAAATGGCAAACATTCCCACTCCCAATCCCCTTTTATTTTTTTAAGATGGAGTTTCTCTCTTGTCACTGAGGCTGGGGTGCAGTGGCGTCATCTTGGCTCACTAGAACCCCTACCTCCAGGGTTCAAGCAATTCTCCTGCCTCAGCCTAAGTAGCTGGGATTACAGGCATGCGCCATAATGCCTAGCCAATTCTGTATTTTTAGTAGAGATGAGGCTTCACCATGTTGGTCAGGCTGGTCTTGAACTGCCTCAGCCTCCCAGAGTGCTGTGATTACAGGCGTGAGCCACCACACCTGGCCCCAATCCCCTTTTCCTCATTATTTTTCTCCACAGCACTCACCGCCTTCCACCTTCTGACACCCCACATGTCCTAGAGCCCTCTTTGGCTTATCATCTGTCTTTCCACCCTGAACTATAAGCTTTGCAAGGGCAGGCTTTGTCGGTTTAGTCATTTAGTCAGCGCTCTATCTTCAGTACCTAGAACAGCGCCTGGACCACAATTCGTGCTCAATAAATGTTAAATAAGCAGCACACCAGGACCACAAAGAGCCCGAATTATTGCTGCTACTGGAACAGCCTTCTGAGCATGCTCTCTGCGCCAGGCACTTGGCACAGGGCAAATAAACGTCATCCTAGTTGATCCTCACAAGAGCCCATTTATAGAGAGAGGAGCAAAGTCTGCACCCAGGCTTGCTTGGGCTCTGCTGCCACAGCTGTCTCTGCACAAAGGAATGCGGGTGGCTGGGGGCAGAGAGAGGCTTGCTACCAGACAGCATGCTCTGGACATCAAAACATCTGATGACTCCATGGGAAGAACCTGGGGGAAGAAGCCTGTCTACTTTCCTAGGATGGTCTAGCATGACCAGCAGGCCTTGGCATGGGGGCCCCACGGGAGGGCAGTGACATAAGCGGAATGACTGAAGGAAGCTCACCCCCTGCATAGGGAGAGGCGGGGGGTTGTAACCTGCTGCTTACAACACCCAGTAACATCTCCTTCAGCCCTCACAGTGGCCTTGTGAGGAAGACAACGCCCCGTCCAGAGAGGAGAGAACAGGGATCTGAGGGCTTCAAGGCACTGCCCGAGATCACAAAGCTTGAAGTGGTGAAGCCAGGACTGGAACCCTAGCTGTCGGGCTCCAAAGCCAGTGCTGCCTCCCCGCCACAGGCTCCCTGAGCAGGAGGTCTCGGTAGATCACAGAGCACACACAGCTGGATCTGGCCTGCAGGTGTCTGGCCCACACATTTAAAATCTGAATGAGCTGCCAACTGTTCAAAGTAAGGAGCCTGGTTACCTCTGGATTCTCTTGGAAAAACAGGTCTGGAGACAATGGAGTGACAGATATGGACACTCCCATTTCCCTCAGGGGCCTCCACTCCCTATTACAGTCTGGCTGACACTGAGCTGTGGTGCCCTCCTTGTTCCCCACTTGACTTCCTGGCCACCTTCAATCACCTCCCCTATAGGTGGAAGATTCTAAGCGTCTGTGATCTTTACAGGGAAGAGAAACATTTACTAAACACCTACACTGACCTACCAGATACTGTTTCCACACACCTGCTGTCACATTTTTTTGTTATTGTTGTTTTAAAGACAGGGTCTCACTGTCACCCAGGCTGGAGTGCAATGGCGCAATCTCGGCTCACTGCAACCTCTGCCTCCCGGTGTTAAGCGATTCTCCTGCCTCAGCCTCCCGAGCAACTGGGACTGCAGGCACGCACCACCACACCTAATTTTTGTATTTTTAGTAGAGACGGGGTTTCACCATGTTAGCCAGCTGGTCTCAATCTCCTGACCTTGTAATCTGCCCACCTCGGCCTCCCAAAGTGCTGGGATTACAGGTGTGAGCCACCACACCCAGCGCCCCCCCCCTTTTTTTTTTTAAAAGACAGGGTCTCTCTGTCACCCAGGCTGGAGTGCAGTGGTACTGTCACAGCTCGACTTCTTGGGCTCAAGTGATTCTCCAACCTCAGCCTCTTGAGTAGCTGGGACTACAGACATGTGCCACACCATGTCCAGTAATTTTTTGATTTAGAAACAAGGTCTCACTATGTTGCGTGGGTTGGTCTTGAACTCCTGGGCTCAAGCGATTCTCTGGCCTCAGCCTCCCAAAGTGCTAGGATTCCAGGCACGATCCACCATGGCTGGCCCCCTTTCACATGTCAGCCTCCCAGCCCACAGACCTAGAAAGTGGGTGAAGTTTGCCTCCCTTTGAGCAATGCAGCAGGGCCACTCAAGGAAATCGGTGCCCCCTGCCCCCACTGCTGCCTGCCCCTCCACAAAGATCCAGGAGGCATGCTGTCGGAAACGGCCCTCCTGAAACCCTTCTGCCCTACCCAGCACCAGTCTGGTCAGCCTCCCTATGGGCACTGAGATCGTCAGGTACCACCAAGACTGCACCTCCTTCAATCTCACAATCGCCCTATAGGAAAATGGTTTATTGTTTTTTTTTTTTTTTTTTTGAGACAGAGTCTTACTCTGTCTCTCAGGCTGGAGTGTAACGCAGGATCTTGGCTCACTGCAACCTCTGCCTCCCAGATTCAAGCAATTCTCCCGCCTCAGCCTTCCAAGCAGCTGCAACTACAGGCACCTGCTACCACGCCCAGCTGATTTTTGTAGTTTTAGTACAGATAGGGTTTCGCCATGTTGACCAAGCTGGTCTCGAACTTTCGGCCTCAGGTGATACGCCCACCTCAACCTCCCAAAGTGCTGGGATTACAGCCATGAGCCACTGCGTCTGGCCAGGAAGATGTTTTTATTGTCCCTATTTTATAGATGAGGACACCCATTTTAGAGACACTAAAGGACTTGCCAAGGATACAGCTGCTTAGTAGCAGAGTCTACATGTTGAATCAATTTTTTTTTTGATTCTTCTATCACCCTGGCTGGAGTGCGGTGGCACAATCTCGGCTCACTGCAACCTCCACCTCCCAGGTTCAAGCAATTCTCCTGCCTCAGCCTCCTAAGTAGCTGGGATTACAGGCACCTGCCACCACGCCCAGCTAATTTTTTTTTGTATATTTAGTAGAGATGGGGTTTCACCATGTTGGCCAAACTGGTTTCAAATTCCTGACCTCAAGTGATCCTCTTGGCCTCCCAAATTGCCAAAGTACTGGGATTACAGGCGTGAGCCACCCCGCCCGGCTTTTTTTTTTGAAACGAAGTTTTGCTGGTCACCCAGGCTGGAGGGTGTAATGGTGTGATCTTGGCTTCCTGCAACCTCCACCTCCTGGGTTCGAGCACTGAATCAATGCCTTTTTGAGGTCCCAGCCTGCACACTTAAAGGACCAGCAACAAGAAGTGTCCCCCAACAGCCTCCTCCCTCAGGGACAGGCCCAGCAGGAAGCAGGACTGAAGCAGGCACCCTCCTACCCCACCCCCAGGGTGCTTCCCCCCTGCCTGTGGCCAGGCTCCCACCTTGATCTTCTGTTGATAGATGTTGTCATCTTCAGCATACTCCTTGTACAGGACCGAGAGCTCCAGCCGCTCTGACACCAGAGGGTTCTGCACCGCAATCTGGAGGAGGCGGGGATCTGTCACGCTCTGGCAGGAAGATGGAGTGCCCCAGGCCTAACAGCCGGAACGCCCACAAAAGGGCTGGGCTGCTCACCTGGTGGCGCAGTGACCCCCAGAAAAGCACCCAGTACCTAGCACAGCCTGGGGAGGAGGGAGCTTCCCAAGTAGAGACAGACAACAGACCTCAGGCTCAGCCTATGCATTGCCACAACGGGGCTGCTGGCCACTGCCTCCCTCGCCCACTGCAGCCCCTCACCTCCTGCTGAATTCGGTCCTGCTGAGCCATGATGGCTTCATCATAGGCCAGACAGTTAACACCTGAGAAAAGGAAAAAAGCAACGATTACAGGTGTCCTGGCCGTCTCCACTGCAGGCAGCTGGGCCAGGCACAAGAGCAGCCCAGGGGCAGGACGACAAACTTAGAATCTGGAAGCAAGCGTGTTACATTCTGCTCCACCTCAACTGTGTCATCTTGGCAAAGTCCCTTCCCCATCTGGGCTTTCATTTCCTCATCTTTAAAAAGAAGGGGCAGAGGTGCACCATGGTACCCCTAAGGTGCGCTCTTCCAGCTCTGAAACCCGCTTCCTCGGGTTAACATCACTTCCCAGCAGCCCGGGAATGTTCTGGGGCCAGGCGGGGTCTCCTGGGGAAAGTAAGACGAGGAGGCAGAGTCCTGGGCTGGAGGAGAGCTTCCTGTGAGCCTACACTTCACTCCGTCACCGCCTTCCTCCTCTTGCCGTCCTGGATATTATTAATGGTGCCCATTTTACAATTAACAAAACAAATGCGAAGAAAGCAATTGGCCCAAGATCATAACTAGCAAAGACCTGTGGTCAAACCCAGGTTTGTCCAATTCCAGGCTGAGCTCTTCAGCACAATACGTCTCCTCACAGCAGAGACTGTAAAATGGAGTGAATACCCGCGCCTTTCTTAGAGGCATACCAGTATGTGCTCTAGAATGATCAGCCAGCTGGGCAGGTCCACCCTGAGTTGAGGAGCCAGAAGACCTGAACGTTAGTGCTGACTCTCTCTTAATGTGATCTTGAACAAGTCCCTTCTGGGCCCGTTTGCCCACTTCTCATTCCCTCAGTGTTCGGTGAGAATGAGGTGCGTGTACTGAATGACTTTTAAGGTCAACCCTTTTGGGGCTCGCCATCCCAGATTCTCGCCTGGGCGTTGACGTGCCCTTTTCGCACTGCTCAGCGAAAGAGGTGTCCCTGCCACCCAAGTGACCTACGCGGTCCCCAGGGCCCAACTCATAGGCGGGAAAAGACAAGAGTGGGGTCATTTTTTAAAGGCCCATCTTCTCAGGAGACTAACAATGCCTAGGCAGGCGGAAAGGGGCTGCAAGGCCAGAAAAGGAGGCTTACCAGAAAAAGTCGCAGGCCTCAGGGACAGACCCCGCAGCCCCTCACATCCCAGGCCCGCCTGCGACATCCCGAATGGCACGCCCGGATCTTTGTGCTCCGGAGCCCAGCGAAACCCAAGGCCCTCACGGCGCGGGCCGCGGTGGGGCAGCCAAGGGGGCTCGGCCCTGACCTAGGCCTCAGCCTGACTGCAAGGACCGAGGCGGGAGGGCTCACCGCCCCTGAAGCCGGGAGCCGAGGGACCGGGCGGAGGGCGGGGCGGCCCAGGCCCCGCCCCGGGCGCGCACGATGTAGAAGGGCCTGGGGCCTCGGCCCGCCTCGCCAGTCCTCCCTCCTGGCCGGGGGTCGCGGCGGTGGCTCCTTCCATTGTGAGGGGGAGGGGAGGCAGCGGAGGTGGAGGAAAGGACCCCCGGCGCACTCGACCCCACCGCCGGAGGCCCTGCCTCTCCTCTCTCATCGGGAACAGCTGGCCCGGCATCGCCCCCACTAGCCCGGGCCGGACATCCCTCCTTGGATCTGTACCTTCGGAGTCGCTGCCCAGGGGCTCCTGCTTCTGCTGCTGAGGTTCCTCCGCCGCCATCTTTAAACAGCGCCGCACTGCCGACCGCTTCCGGGTTGCCAATTGCCCTCCTCCAGGAAGTGAGCCCCTCCTCGTGGCCCCGCCTTGGCAACGGCCCTAGCAACGGGGTCGCCTTAGGCGTTGTCAACGAAAGCGCTCCCAGTCCTGTGGCAGCTGCTGCCACGCCAGGCCCGAGAACCCGAGACCCCTGGAGGAGGCCGGCTGCCCCTGGTCTGCATCTCCACCCCACACACTGGTTTGGCTCCATCTTCTCAGCCTCCCGAGGTTCCCGGTGGTGATTTCAGAGCTTCCTGGAGCCAATTCCATTTTCTTTTCAATGGAGTTTGAAACGCGGATTGTGTTATTGAAAGAAGTAGAACGGTGAAATTAAAATCACCGAAGGCAGCATTCCTGCTGCGGGCTTCCGCACGCACTGCATGCGACCGTAGCTGCAGTGCAGAGCAGCATCTGGCCCACGAGACAGGAAGTCGGCCAGCGCCGGGGCGCTGGCGGAGTCCCACATCGCGGCCCTACCGAGCCTGCGTTCTCCGCAGGCTTTGGTGAGCTGCTTCCGGCAGGGAGAATGCCTCCCTTGGTGTCAAGCCAAAGCCTCAGGACCTAACTTTGGGCTCTGTGTCCTTCTGGTTGTGACAAAGCAGGGCCTTTAAAAAAAGAAGAAAGGGTCTTGCCATGTTGCCCAGGGTAGTCTCGAACTCCTGGACACAAGCGATCTTCCGGCCCTGCCTGAAGAGTAGCTGACACACCACGCCCAGCTAAAGCAGGGTCTTTATAAAAGCAAAGACTTAACAAAAAAGGAAAATAAAGGTTACAGGAGTTAAGCAGAGGTGCTGGAGGGAAGTGGGTGTGGCTGTGAAAGGAAAAGTCTAGATTCTTGTGAAGGTGGAAATGTGCAATACCCTAACTGTATCAATATCCTGGTGTATGCTTTACTACAGTTTTGCGAGATGTTGGTGTGGACAGGGGAGACTGAGTAAAGGATACATGGAATCTTGATAATTTCTTTAAGTTGCCTGTGAATTATCTAAAAATGGCTTAATTTTTTGTTTTTTTTGAGACAGTCTTGCTCTGTCACCAGGCTGGAGTGCAGCTCACTGCAACCTCCGCCTCCTGGGTTCAAGCAATTCTCCTGCCTCAGCCTCCAGAGTAGCTGGGACTACAGGCGCGCACCACCACAGTGGGCTAATTTTTTGTATTTTAGTACAGACGGGGTTTCACCATGTTGGCCAGGCTGGTCTTGAACTCCTGACCTCATGATCTGCCCACCTCAGCCTCCCTGGGATTATAGTCGTGAGCCATTGCACCCAGTTAAATTTAATTTTCTAAATGGCAAATGTTAGAAACAAATGCTTGTTCCTCAGTGCTGAAAGAAGAACTAGAGCTCAGATAAGGAATTTTCTCAGCAAGGCTATTTACTTCTAGAGAAGGGTGTGTCTCACAGATGGAGCAATGGCGAGAGCACACCTGAACAGGGGAAGGAAAGGGGTTCTTATCCCTGAGGCAAGTATCCCCTACGTCTGTCATTACCCTGTTGGCTAGGGTTGGACCACACAGTCTAAGCTAATTCCCACTGGCTATTTTAAAGGGAGCAGGGTATGAGCCAGAGTAGCGAGGCAAGCAGTTTGGTGGGAAGGACCGTTACAGAACAGGTAACTAAAGATGACTCAGATCAGGTGGCCAGGATGAGTCAGGACAGAGCAGGTGACCAGGGGAACAGATGTGAACTACTGATTAGAACTGGCAGGAAAGCTGTTTACTGAAACTAGAGGCAAGGGGGCGAAGAGAAACCAGGAAGTTAAACTTTAAAATGGAGGACAAAGAATAAGAGAACTGAACATACTGACATACTGATTTTTTGAAGAGAAACTTGGAGCTCACTATATTTAACAGCAAAGATGGCTGGGTGTGGTGGGTTATGCCTGTAATCCCAGCATTTTGGGAGGCCAAGGTGAAATACTCAAGCTCAGGCGTTGTTGGAGAACAGCCTGGACAACATACGGAGACCCACCCCCGCATCTCTGCAAAAAACATTAAAAAAAAAATTAGCCAGGTGTGGTAGCATGCACCTGTGGTCCCAGCTACTCAACAGGCAGAGGTGGAGGATCACCTGAGCTGCAGTGAGCCATGATGGCGCCACTGCACTCCAGCCTGGGTGACCCTTTGAGACAAAGCAAGACCCCGTCTCAAAAAAAAAAGCAAGGTCAGAGATGCCGAAGCTGCTGCATTGGAAAGAGGTTACAGTCTGAGGCTCAGGTTCCTGACTTCTTACTGTCTAGGGTTCTTTTTATGACCATCATCCTTTAGCACTTAAGGAGGCTGCCTCCGTCAGTCCCAATCAGCCTCGTTGGGTCCTGCAAGGACAGGAGTGGAGTATGACTGAATTCATTAGGTGGCGCCAGTCCTGGAGCGGGTGTAGTGGATACTTGGGTTCACCACACTCAGCTCACGTTGGCCTTCTCACAGCAAGTCTACAAATGCCACATCTTACACATTACACAGCAACATTACACATTACTATTTATTGGGTCATTAGAACTTTGGGGTTGCTTCCAAACTCAAGAAAACAAAAGGTCCACCCTACATGGACCCCATGCCTATGAAACTGTTCATTCCTTTTCTCTTTGTGAACCATGAAATTCATAACCACCAGTCAGACCCACAACCAGCAGGAGAGAACTGGTACCAAATGAAGGGCAAAGACTTTGATAACAGAGATATTTCTATTTGGTTTTTTAAAATCTTCAGGCCGGACATGGTGGCTCACGCCTGTAATCCTAGCACTTTGGGAGGCCAAGGCGGGTGGATCTCCTGAGGTCAGGGGTTCAAGACCAGCCTGGCCAACATGGTGAAACTCCGTCTCATTTTTTTTTAAATTTAAAAAAAAAATAATATCTTCAAAATAGCTATAAGAGAACTCCACCCCTTCTCCCCTTGCCCAGACTAGGGGATACATGCAGCAGAGCTGGGGTTGGGACTGACGTCATGACAGGGAAGGGCGGCTCTGGAGAGTGGAAGGGACTCCCTGTGGTGGCTCAGTGCTGCCTGCAGCCAGGCTGCCAGTGCCAAGCGAATGCCTCCTCCCATTCAAGGCTGTGGTGTTTTTGTTTTTTTTTTTGAGACAGAGTCTCGCTCTGTCTCCCAGGCTGAAGTGCAGTGGTGCCATCTTGGATCACTGTAACCTCCACCCCGCAGGTTCAAGCAATTCTCCTGGCTCAGCTTCCCCAATCGCTGGGATCACTGGCATGCACTACCACGCCCAGCTAATTTTAATTTTTGTATTTTTGGTAGAGACGAGGTTTCACCATGTTGGCTAGGCTGGTCTGGTACTCCTGACCCCAAGTGATCTGCCCACTTCGGCCTCCCAAAGTGCTGGGATTACAGGTGTGAGCCACATGCCAGGCCAAGGCTGTGGGTCTTGAAGAACAGACTTGTACTCTGCATGTCCAAAGGGCCTGTAAGTGAGAGTGCCCTCTCCCAGCTGCCGTCCAGCCCTGCCAGAAACAGGACACAGCCCAAGGCTCCTAAGCCTTCCCTTCCTTGTCTGGCAGAATAGGAAGGAAATGGCCAGAGGGAAGCTTTAGCTCTTAGTCCAGCCCCATGATGGTCAACTTTTGCCCAGCTGTTTTTTTTGTTTGTTTGTTTTGTTTTTTTGAGATGGAGTTTTGCTCTTGTTGCCCAGGCTAGGGTGTAATGGTATAATCTCAGCTCACCGCAACCTCTGCCTCCCGGGCTTAAGCAATTCTCCTGCCTCAGCCTCCCAAGTAGCTAGGACTACAGGCATGTACCATCATGCCTGGCTAATTTTGTATTTTTAGTAGAGACAGGGTTTCTCCGTATTGGTCAGGCTGGTCTCGAACTCCCGACCTCAAGTGATCTGCGCCCCGCCCCCCCCACCGCCTCCCAAAGTGCTGTGATTACAGGCATGAGCCACCACATCTGGCTTTGCCCAGCTCTTTTCAATGATGGTTTATTTGTGGTTAATAACTGTTCTCTTGGCCAGGCACATGAACCTTGCATTGTACTCACGAGAGTCCCCAGGCAGCAGCCCTGAAATCATGGTCTAGGGAGGCTTTGACAGCAGCAAAGGCCAGGCTGATGGGGTGGAATGAGTCACCTGCAGCATTCAGACCACCTGTTGGGATTCAGGTGGTGGCTAGCTGTATTCTTTGTGTGTGAGTGCGTTCATTCATCCGGTCTTAAGTCAGGGTCTGCAGGACAGACCTCCACAGGTGGTGATCAGCGTCTCACCACCTAAGGCAGAAAGCAAGCAGAGGGGCAGAGGCGATGCAGGCAGAGCCCCTCTCAGGCAACTCACACTGCCCCAGTCCTTGCTGGGGTACCCACTGTAAATGCCATAGATTTATTTCACCTTATGCCCGAAGAGGGTCCCATCAGCTGGTACCCACCCCTCCCAAGGGCCTCACAGCATCACATGATGCATGACTTGCCTTACTGCTTCTGTAACAAGTCACCACAAACCTAGTGGCTGAAAACAACATAAATTTATTCTCTTACAGTTTTGGAGGTCTGAAGTCTGGGTTTCACCAGACTAAAATCAAGGTGTCTGCAGGCTGCATCTTTCCAGAGGCTCTAAAGAAGAATCCACTTCTTACTCATCCAGGTTGGCAGAAGGTAGGACCAAGGTTCCCATGTTCTTGCTGGCTGTAAACGGAGGGCTGTTCCCAGCTTCCAGAGGTCCCCAAAGTCCTTGCCTCATGGCCCACTTTCTCTGTCCTCAAAGCCAGCAACGGGAAGCCAAGCGCTTCTCAGGTCAGGGCTTGTGATGACATTGGGCCCACCTGGATCTCCAAGGACAGCCTGTGATTTCAAGGTCCTGAACCTTATTCCCATCTACAAAGCCCGCCGCTATGTAAGATGACATGTTCACCAGTCCAAGGAATAGGTCATGGACATTTTTGGGGGGCCATTATTCTGCCTGCCACAGTATCTTCATTTTACAAAACTGAGGTTCAGAGACCAGATGACTTGCCCAAGGTCGTACAGTTCAGCAGCCAGGCCAGGCCTCAAGCCCAAGCCTCCCGACTCCCAGACCACCATTCCTGACATCCCAGCACCTGCCGGGACTGTAGCCTCTCCGGCCAGCGTGTACACCAGGCATAGATCCCCACACATGTGGACACAGAAAATGTTTAGGGTACAAAGATCCTTGCTTTCTCTACAGGGAATTGCTCAAGGGCCCTGACTTGGTTGGGGGTAAGGGTAAAGCAGTGAAAGCTGACCAGATTTCAGACCTAATGCCCACCTAGGGGACCAAGGAGTTTAGGGTTCAAACATGACAGGTCACTCAAACTCTACACTCTCCTGCCCACCCTTATGCATATCACCCCATCTATCCCCACAAATGCTGCAGGACGTGGCAGGCTGTGGGAGGAAGAGCCTGGAGGAACAGTGGGGCTTGCTTGGGGCATCTTCAGACCAGGGTCCTGAGGACTCGCCTGTGGCCCCTGGTGTTGCACAGGCTGGAGCAGTGGCTCAATACATCAAACTCTGGGCTGGCGCAGTCCCCCTGGGAAGGGGACCATCACCCATCATTCAATTCCAGGGGCACAAAAATGGAGGACACCCAATCAAACCCTCAGTAGGGCAGTGGAGTTAACCATAAAAACTCAAGATAACCAGCTGGGCACTGTGGCTCACGCCTATAATCCCAGCACTTTGGGAGGCCCAGGCAGGAGGATCGCCTGAGGTCAGGAGCTGGAGGCCAGCCTGGCCAACATGGTGAAACCCCGTCTCTACTAAAAACATAAAAATTAGCCAGGTGTGGTGGTGGGCGCCTATGGTCCCAGCTATTTGGGAGGCTGAGGCAGGAGAATCGCTTGAACCTGGGAGGCAGAGGCGTAGTGAGCTAAGATCGCAACACTGCACTCCAGCCTGGGCAACAGAGTGAAACTCTGTCTCAAAAAAAAGAGAAGAAACTCAAGACAATGCTCCTTTTCCAGTGCCATGTACTTGCTCTGTGCAGAGCCATGGCTATGAGACCAGGGCCTCATCTGCTCCCACAGCCGGAGGAAAGCAGCCCTGGGCCAACCAAGGGCTAGGCCACTCAGACCCACTACTCAGGAAGTGCAGGCTCGGTGAGAATGGCCTGGCATCCCACACTGCAGCTCCAAGCTGTGCTTGGTCCCCAGGGCCAGGGAGCTGCCAGCTGGGCCAGGAGACGGTCCTGACAGGCAGGGGGCGCTCAGGTCCCACCTCTACCCAGGGACTAACGTAAGCAGAAAAGCCTCCCAGAACCAGGCACAGAACAAGGGGTGGTCCTGCTGCGTAGGAGACGGCATTGAGGCCCCTCCATCCAGAGACAAGAGAGCTGTTAAGGTGCCTGTATGTGGCAGGTGGATTATCCTAGGTCAGCACCCCATCCCAGCTCCAGATCCAATGCAGGCTCGCCCCTCCTTGGCCGATGCTCCCACCGGGCACAGCTGCAGCATTCTGACAGGCAACAGGCTCAGGCAGCTTCTGCCCGGCCCTCCAACCGAGCTCTGTACCTTCAGCCTCAGACACAAAGTCCAGCTTGTGTGGAAGGAAAGAGGCAGAGGACAGCTTCCTACTGCTCAGAGAAACAGCTATGGCAAGAACTGAACCCACTACAGTATCTGGGCCCTGGGCCCCACAGGGTTCCCTGGACATCACGCAGAAAGGCCAAACAAGACCACACTAAGGCAGGAGAGTTGGGTCCCCTCTCCTGGTCAACATCAATCAGGAAACAGCCTGCGGCAGAGGAGCTGGGAAAATGTGTGTTCCGACACCCAGGGCCTGAGGTCAACCACAGCCCTCGGCTCTCACCTGACATCTGTGCCCACTGTTCTGGGCACAGGCATCCTGGCCGCCTCAACTCCACAGGGGACACTGAATCTGTGTCTTTTCAGAAATCAATCAAGTCACCCCAGCAAAGAAGGTGCAAAGGAGAGGTAAAGCCATGTCTTCCTTGAGGGTGCAACCCAGCAGGTCTGAGTATTCCTTCCAGACACCGGTGATCAGGACTCCAAGCTCAGCACAGTGTTTCAAAACATCGTCCCTGCTGAGGTACTTCCTGCCCCTCACACACCAGGAGAAAGGATCACTGAGGAAGGACTCCTGGGGACAGAGGAATGGCAGATTCCACAAGTCAAACAGAGGAAAAAGGGAAGCTGGCCGATGGAACAAAGAAGGCCAGTTAGTCCATAGCCATGTACGGAGAGCGCTGGAAGGAAAGGGGCCCTAGAGTTGACATTTAAAAAGCAAGCAGCAGCCAGGCACGGTGGCTCACGCCTGTAATCCCAGCACTTTGGGAGGCCAAGGCAGGTGGATCATAAGGTCAGGAGATCAAGACCATCCTGGCTAACACAGTGAAACCCCATCTCTACTAAAATACAAAAAATCATCTGGGTATGGTGGCACGTGCCTGTAGTCCCAGCTACTAAGGAGGCTGGGGCAGTAGAATCACTTGAACCAGAAGGTGGAGGTTGCAGTGAGCTGAGATCCAGCCACTGCACTCCAGCCTGGTGACAGAGCGAGACTCCAACTCAAAAAGAAAAAAAAAATTAGCTGGTGTGGTATCACGCGCCTATAGTCTTAGCTACTCAGGAGGCTGAGGCAGGAGAATTGCTTGAAGCCGGGAGGCAGAGGCTGCAGTGAGATCATACCACTGCACTCCAGCCTGGGCAACGGAGCAAGACTCAGTCTCAAAAAAAAAAGGCAAAATTCTGCAAAGTCCCCACCCCCAATTAGGAAGTGCACCACCTAAGAAATGAGGTCCACCAAAAAGGAAGACCAGGGAAAGCCGGAAGGCTGGCCCCTTAGAGGAAAGGCTGAAGATCCAGCCCTCATGGGACAGATACCCAGAGACAGACACACACACACACCCGCATTGGGCTTTTGCACAAACAAGGGAGCTAGAAGGGATGAGCCAGAAAAGCTGCCCAATGACAACAGGCTTTGTCTTCCTAGGAAGCCAGGCACCATTTAAAGGCACAGAAGCACACGAGGAGTCCAGCTGAGGCACACACAACACAGGGCAGCCAGCTGGGTGCTCTTCCCCACACCCCCACCAATGCAGTGGAGGCATGAGCCCAGGCAGGAGGGAAGGCACCATGAATTTCTCAAGTAAGGTTTAAATAGATTTTATTGTTACAAGGGGGACCCCACCAAGCAGGGTATTTGTGGTCCCAGGAGGTCACCATGGAGACATCGAGAGGTCATGATTGCTTAAGAGGTGACTGGAATTGAATGACATGATCCAGGGGAGGCCGGCCAGGAATGCAGGAACGTGACCAGGATGGGCTGGTGGGGTTGGTCAGGTCATGGTGTGAGGGCCAGAACGGCCCTCTTCACCCCCGCTTCTTGTAGCTCTCCAGGTGTGACAGGATCCAGCCTGCAGGCAGGAGGAAGGTCACCATGCAGGAGGTAAGCCCAATGGCCAATTCCTACACAGAGCACAAGAAAGAAGGCGCCTCAGAGTCAGGATTCTCCTCAGCTCTCTTAAGTCCTAGCAGTTCCCAGGCAGCAGAAAGCCCCCCTCAGGGAGCTAAGACTCAGAGGCAAATGGGACCCGGCATCCTCACATTAAAGGAATCCACGCTCCAGGGAGCAGACAGAGCAGTTCCAAGGCCACGCTAACCTTTGAGCCCTTGAGGTAAAGGATCAGTTATAAGGAGGGGGAGGATTTAGAGGAAGGAGAGACAGCCAGGGTTAGGGTCCAGGGAGAAATCCA
Source organism: Cacajao melanocephalus (assembly GCA_963573385.1). NCBI lineage: Eukaryota > Metazoa > Chordata > Mammalia > Primates > Pitheciidae > Cacajao > Cacajao melanocephalus. The sequence goes on from CAUYLG010043132.1 coordinate 74,644, forward strand.
CCACCGGATCATAAAGGAAAGGACAGGAAGCAGGATTTATTGAAACCTGTTTTATAAATGGAATTGGAAAGAAGAAAAAAGAAAAAAATATATACAAAACAAAAAAAAGAAACCTGTTTTAAAGCTGATCTGGGCCAGGCACAGTGGCTCATGCCTGTAATCCAAGCATTTTGGGAGGCCAAGGCAGGTGGATCACCAGGTCAGGAGTTAGAGACCAGCCTGGCCAACATGGTGAAACCCGGCCTCTACTAAAAACACAAAAAAGGGAGCCAGGTGTGGTGGCTCACGCCTGTAATCCCAGCACTTTAGGATGCTGAGATGGGCGTATCACCTGAGGTCAGGAATTCGAACCCAGCCTGACAAACATGGATAAACCCCATCTCTACAGGAAAAAAAAAAAAAAAAAAAAAAGGGCTGGGTGTGGTAGCCCATGCTTGTAATCCCAGCACTGTGGGAGGCCAAAGCGGGTGGATCATGGTTAGGAGTTTGAGACCAGCCTGACCAACAAACATAGTGAAACCCCATCTCTACTAAAATACAAAAATTAGCCAGGCATGGAGGTGGGCAACTATAATACCAGCTACTGGGGAGGCTGAGGCAGGAGAAACGCTTGAACCCAGGAGGCAAAGGTTGCAGTGAGCCAAAATTGCACCACTGCACTCCAGGCTGGGTGACAGAGTGAGACTCTGTCTCAAAAAAAATATATATATATATATATATATATACAAACAATTAGCGGGGAGTGGTAAAGGAGCCTATAGTCCCAGCTACTCGGGAGGCTGAGGCAGGAGAATCGCCTGAACCCGGGAGGTAGAGGTTGCAGTGAGCCAAGATCGTGCCACTGCACTCCAGCCTGGTTGACAGATCTGCACTCCATCTCAAACAAAAACAAAGCTGGTCTGTTGAGACCCAGGATCCTTGCATGGGCCAGTAACTCTAAAACTATACCTATCCTTCCTTGTCTTAAAACCCCCTCCCTTCCCACCTCCTCTCCAAGACTGTTACTCAACCTTGGAGGCTACGGGTAAAAGACCTTTTCAGCCACTGCCATCTTCTCAAAAGTAGTTAGGTCCACAGAACAACTTGGAGTCAGCCTTGAGTTCAAATTCCATCTTTGGAGCAGGGCGGCTCACATCTGTAATGCCAGCACTTTAGGAGGTTGAGGCAGGAGGATCGCTTGAGCTCAGGAGTTCAAGACCAGCCTGGGCCACGCAGTGACATCCTGTCTCAACAAAACATCAAAAAACTAGCCTGGTGTGGTGGCGCGTCCCTGTAGTCCCAGCTGCTTGGGAGGCTGAGGTGGGAGGATTGCTTGGGCCCAGGAAGTTGAGGCTGCAGTGAGCCGTCATCGCACCCACAGTACTCCAGCTTGGGTGATAAAATCCTTCTTTGCCACTAAAGGTGTGACTTTTTTTTGAGACAGAGCCTCCCTATTGCCCAGGCTGGAGTGCAGTGGTGCAATCTCAGCTCACTGCAACCTCCACCTTCTGGGTTCAGGCAATTCTGCCTCAGCCTCCCAAGTAGCTGGGACTACAGTCACATGCCACCACGCCTGGCTAGTTTTAGGTTTATTTAGTAGAGACGGGGTTTCACCATATTGGCCAGGCTGGTCTCAAACTCTTGACCTCATGATCTGCCCACTTCAGCCTCCTGAAGTGCTGGGATTTCAGGTGTGAGCCACCACGCCTGACTGAAGGTGACTTCTGACAAGTAAACACACTGCTCCTATGTTTCAGCACCTTCAAACACAAAATGCGGCTGGGCGTGGTGGCTCATGACTATAATCCCAGCATTTCTATAATCCCAGCACTTCAGGAGGCCAAGGAGGGTGGATCACGAGGTCAAGAGATGGAGACCATCCTGGTCAACATGGTGAAACCTTGACTCTACTAAAATACAAAAATTAGCTGGGCATGGTGGCGTGCGCCTGTAATCCCAGCTCCTCGGGAAGCTGAGGCAGGAGAACTGCTTGAACCCAGGAGGCGGAGGTTGCGGTGAGCCGACATCATACCATTGCACTCCAGCCTGGGTAACAAGAGCGAAACTCCGTCTCAAAAAAAAAAAAAAAAACACAAAATGCAAATAAATCATGCTTTCTTCTCAGGGTCACTGAAAGGACTGAATCAGACCAGCACAGCTTCTGGCACAGAGCAGGCACCTGGCATCGCCTACTGTACGGGTACAGTTTCTGTCAGAGGAGATGTGGCGTATTCAGGGTGCTATGGCCATACACTCCTTATCACTGATGTTTCCTTAGCTGCAGTGCCCTCCTGGCTCTGCTCCTCACACTCAAGGCCCACTAACCTGGATTCTGAGGGCTGGCATTCAATGCCCGGCTCCACCCCTTGCGGCAAAGGCACAGAAGCTGAAACAGGTGAAAGGTGCCCTAAAGAGCTAAACGCCCCCACATTTCCGGGAATTCGAAGGCCTGTTGGGGTCTTCTTTCCCCGTCTCTAATAATAATAAATAGCAGGGCTGGGCGCGGTAGCTCACACCTGTAATCCCAGCACTTTGTGAGGTCGAGGCGGGAGAATCACTTGGAAGTCATGAGTTCGAGACCAGCCTGGCCGACATGGTGAAACCCCCGTCTCTACTAAAAAACATTAATTGGCCGCAGTGGCATGGGCCTGTAGTCCCAGCTACTCGGGAGGCTGAGGCAGGAGAATCGCTTGAACCCGAGAGGCGGAGGTTGCAGTCAGCCGAGACGGCGCCATTGCTCTCCAGCCAGGAAGCAGAGCAAGATTCAGTCTTTAAAAAAAATAAATTAAATGGCAGTAACAACCATTACCGTCGCTGACAGTCGTCAGGCATCCCCCAGTGAACCGATGAGAAAATGGGCTCAGAGAGGGCTAAAGAAGTCTGCTCGAGGCGGCGCAGCGAGGAAGCGACAGGGAGGGAGGACCTGACAGGGCCTGACTCGAGATGGTGAGGCTATGGGGAAAGACCTAACGCCGACAGCCCCTACTGTCACCCGGGCACTGTCCCCGTCGTCCTCGCCCTTCAGACACGCCCAAACCGGCAATGCTGCTCCCCCTTACGCGGCGGGCCGCGGGGTGCGGGGCACTCTCAGGGCCGCCTGAGCTCAGCGCGGCAGAAGGGGCCAGCCCACAGCGCCTCCCGTGCTATTCCCGGCCCGTTCCTCACCAGGACCCCAAGCTTCTGCTCCGGCGGCATCGAATGGACCTCGGCGCGCGGCACCGGAAGCCGCCGGGCCGAGCCTGTCAGGCCCCGCAGCAGCAGCGGTGTCAGGACGGACATGATGGTACGGAGTACACCACAGACAGCCGCCAGCCGGAGCCCAAGGTCAGGAAGTCAAAATGGCTGCGCCGGCCGGAAGTTCCGGAGCTGGGGAGGCCGGGAAACAACGGCCCGGAAGTCTTTCGGCAATAACGCAAGAACACATCTCCCACCACCCTTGGTAGTTTTTGGAGCGTTGCTTGAAACAGCCAATTGACACCTTCCTCCCGCTATGGGCGGAGCACAAAGGGGCGTTTCTTTGTTATGTTCCGCCTCCAAAGCCTATATTTGTGAGTGACATCTGAAGCCACCCAATCATATACGCGAGAAGCCTAAACTGTTCTTGACTCCTCCCTCCATTCATACTGTTAGATCTCTATTCAGGCCGGACAGGGTGCCTCATCCCTGCAATCTCAGCACTTTGGGACGCCGAGGCGGGTGGATCACCTGAGGTCAAGTGTTCGAGACCAGTCTGGCCAACGTGATGAAACCCACATCTCTACTAAAAATACAAAAATTAGCTGGGTGTGGTGGCGGGCGCCTGTAATTCCAGGTACTCAGGAGCCTGAGGCCGGAGAATTGCTTGAACCCAGGAGGTGGAGGTTGCAATGAGCTGAGATTGCACCATTGCACTCCAGCCTGGGTGACAGAGCGAGACTGCATCTCAAAAAAAAAAAGAGTTCAAGACCAGCCTGGCCAACATGGTGAAACCTGTCTCTACGAAGAATGCAAAAATTAGCCGGGCATGGTGGCAGGCACCTGTAATCTCAGCTATTCAGGAGGCTGAGCCAGGAGAACTGCTTGAACCTGGGAGGCGGAGGTTGCAGGAAGCCGAGATTGTGCCACTACACTCCAGCCTGGGCAACAAAGCAATACTCCCTCTGGGGAAAAAAAATACAATAATTATCCAGGCATAGTGGTGGGCGCCTGTAATCCCAGCTACTTGGGAGGCTGAGGCAGGAGAATCGCTTGAACCCAGGTGGCAGAGGTTGCAGTGAACCAAGACTGTGCCACTGCACTCCAGCCTGGGTGACAGAGTGAGACTCCATCTCGAAAAAAAAAAAAAAAAAAAAAAACCTCTCTATTCAGAGTCCTTCCTCTCTGCCAGGCCTCCTTTATTTCTGGACAGAATTCCTGACACTGACATAGTGACCAAACTCCCCTCTATTACTATTACACTCTTCAATTCCAGTTACCATGCTGGGGCAGCCAACTTCCCTTCCTTCCTACCCTCTCTCTATCTCTCCCTCCCCAACCCTTCTTTCTTTGTTTTTTAAACCTAAATCTAATCAAGTCATATACTTTCAGTGGCTCCCCATTGCTTCCTAGGCAAAATCCCAATTCCTGGATGTCACTGTCCAGCCTCAACTCTCAAAACTCTGCAATATTTCACACCTTCGACCCTGCTCTCTGATTTCCACCACCAAGTGTTTTGCTTCTGCACTTTGTTGTTGTTGTTGTTATTGTTGAGAAAAGGTCTAGCTCTATTGCCCAGGCTGGACAATGTGGTATGATCTCAGCTGACTGCACTCTTGCAACCTCCACCTCCCAGGCTCAAGACATTCTCCCACCTCAGCCTCCCTAGTAGCTGGGACTACAGGCACCCACCACCATACCTGGCTAATTTTTTTTTTTTTTAGATACAGAGTCTCACTGTGTCGCCAAGGCTGGAGTGCAGTGGCTCGACTCACTGCAACCTCTGCCTCCCAGGTTCAAGAAATTCTTCTGTCTCAGCCTCCAGAGTAGCTGGGATTACAGGTGCCTGCCACCATGCCCAGCTATTTTTTTTTTTTTTTTGAGATGGAGTTTTGCTCTTATTGCCCAGGCTGGAGTGCAATGGCATGATCTCGGCTCACCACAATCTGCACCTCCCAGGTTCAAGTGATTCTCCTGCCTCAGCTTCCCGAGTAGCTGGGACTATAGGCATGCACCATCATGCTCAGCTAATTTTTTGTGTTTAGAAGAGACAGAGTTTCACCATATTTGTTAAGCTGGTCTTAAACTCCTAAACTCATGATCCCCCCGCCTCAGCCTCCCAAAGTGCTGGGATTACAGGCATGAGCCACTGCACCCAGCCTAATTTTTGTATTTTTAAATAGAGATAGGGATTTACCATGTTGGCCAGGCTGGTCTCAAACCCCTGACTTCAGGTGATTCACCTGCCTCAGCTTCCCAAAGTGCTGGGATTACAGGCATGCGCCACTGTACCTGACCTTGCCTCTGCACTTTGAGTTTGTTTTGTTTTGAGACAGGCTGTCACCCAGGCTGGAGTGCAGTGGTGCAATCTTGGCTCACTGCAACCTCCACCTCCCAGGTTCAAGTGATTCTCCTGCCTCACCCTCCCAAGTAGCTGGGATTACAGGTGTGCACCACCACACCTGGCTAATTTTTGCATTTTTAATAGCAACAGGGTTTCGCCATGTTGGCCAGGCTGGTCTTCAACTCCTGAACTCCTGGCATCATGTGATCTGCCCACCTGTACGTGTTGGGATTACAGGCGTGAGCCACCACATCCAGTGTTGCTTCTGCATTTTATGTTCATTTTTTTCCAACTTCTACCCAGCCTGCCTTTTTCACCGTGCTAATTCCTGCTTCACCATGCTAATTCCTGCTTCCTGGCTTCCAATTAATGATACAACTTACTTTATTCAACAAATATTTGTTAGCCTCTACTGTGTGTCAGAAGCTATTGTAGACACCAGTATAAACAACATGGATAAGGTTTCTCGTCAAGAGCTGACATTCTGAATGAAATAAACAGGCACTTAATTAGAAACCATCATGTAAGTGTCATGGTGAAAATAAAACCATGATGGGCTAGGAAGATATGTGGGGTGGCACCCTCAGAATGCCTTCACTGGCCACCCTGGGCCTGTGTCTCCTTTGTGCCCAGTGACACCTGTGACAGCTCTGCCCCACAAGGTGGGTTGTTGAGAAACATTTTTACCCTGCCACTGTGGCTCCATTGTGGAGAATACCTTTTAGTTTGCAATTAGTGGTAAGTGGGTAACAGCTGCCTACTTGGAATTTTTTGAGTTATGAGTAAATACAGAACATCTGTTTATTAATAATAGTCACCTGTTAAGAGAGAATAAATATGTGGATCAGAATCAACTCAGGGCCTTCAGCCTGGAATGCTGTCAGCCCCTGAGGCTCTCAGCTCGGTAGGCTGCTGGTCCCCCGGATAGACCCACTTTGCTGTTCTATCTGGGTGTCTGCCTCTCATTACCTTCAGTGCCATCTGGGTGGGGGGTCTCCTGGCTGAGCTGGTACTTGGTGGTGTGTCTCCATCAAGACTCAGGGCCACCTGACAGCAGAGCCTGTGTTAGTTCACCACTGTTTCCAACCAGACACTCAGAATGTTTATGAGCTGCAGGAAGCTTAACAGCATTCAACTGGGTAGAAGGCACACCAGGAAAGGGAGTGTGGGGCCAGCCCCTGGGCCAGGCCTTCATGGTGCAATCTCATTCCATGTTTACAATAATGTCATGAAAGAGATGCTATTATTATTTCACTATTGTCATGCTATTTTCCTGAGACAGAGTTTCACTCTTGTTGCCCAGGCTGGAGTGCAATGGCACTATCTTGGCTCACCGCAACCTTCGCCTCCTGGGTCCAAGTGATTCTCCTGCTTCAGCCTCCCAAGTAGCTGGGATTACAGGCATGTGCCACCACGCCCTGCCAATTTTGTATTTTTTCAGTAGAGACAGGGTTTTGCCACATTGGTCAGGCTGGTTTTGAACTCCCGACCTCAGGCGATCCGCCCTCCTTGGCCTCCCAAAGTGCTGGGATTACAGGAACAAGCCACCGTGCCTGGGCTATTTCACTATTTTGAGACAGTGTCTTGCTCTGTTGCCTAGGCTGGAGCGCAGTGTCATGACCACAGCTGACTGCAGCCTCGACCTTCCAGGCTCAAGTGATCCTCTTGCCTCAGCCTCCCAAGTAGTTGGGACTTTAGGCATACACCACATACGTGGCTAACTTTTTATTTTTTGTAGAGACAAGGTCCCACTATGTTGCCCAGGCTGGTTTTGAACTCCTGGGCTCAAGCAATCCTCCCACCATGGCCTCCCAGAATGCTGGGATCACAGGCAAGAGCCACTGCGCCTGGTCTATTTCAAATTTTTTACAAATGAGGAAATAGGCTTGAAGAGTCGGGGACTTGCTGGAGATCATGAAGCTACAAGGCTGCCTCACCAGGATTCCAGGGCGGGTCTGTCGCCTCCAAAACCCATGCTTTTAGCCACCACACATGCTGCCGCAGAGATGGAGTTTCCAGAAGTTCCAGTTTTGACAATGAGGTCAGTAACATCAAAGGCTGTAGTGATGGGATGGCAAGAGACTGAGAAACTGGAGCTTTGAGAGGAAACCTCAGCCCATGGGTGGGGGGCGTGTCACAGCAAGGTGGCAATGAACTCGGGGTGCCCTAGAAGGGGAGCCCTAGAAGGGGAGCTGTGTCTGAGCTTCCTCTGGAGGGATGTGTTCCCAGGCCTCAAGCTCATCCCTCTTCATCTCTCCCTCACCTTCCCCACTCTATTTTTATGAGTTTTGTTTTGTTTTGTTTTTTTGACAAGAGTTGTTCTGTTGCCCAGGCTGGTGTGCAGTGGTGTGCAGTGGTACAATCTCAGCTCACTGCAAACTCTGCCTCCTGGGTTCAAATGATTCTCCTCCTTCAGCCTCCTGAGTACCTGGGATTACAGGCATGCACCACCAGATCTGGCTAATTTTTGTATTTTAGTAGAGACAGGGTTTCACCATGTTGGCCAGGCTAGTCTCAAAACTCCTGACCTCAAGTGATCCGCCTGCCTCAGCCTCCCAAAGTGCTGTGATTATGGGCGTGAGCCACTGTGCCCGGCCCCATTCTTAGCAGTCTCAGCCCAACCCCACCCACAACCACCATGCCTCTGTTCTTGCCCTGCCCTGAGTCCTAGCCCACAGCCCCGGACAGACGCTTCTAAACTCCCTCCCCAGTCCTAGGGGCACACAGGGTTAAGAGGCCCAGGCCCCAACTGGCTGCCACTGGGAGAAGGAAGGGACAAGGACCTCCCTGCTCCCCTCCTGGGCATGTCGGGCACTGGGAAACAAAGGAATAACTCCCAAATCAGAGTATAGTTAGGTGTAGGCAAGAGAAAAATGGCTTCCCTCCACCGCTCTAGGTTATTTGGCTGGACTATGAACTAAATTGACTTAACAGGTCAACAGGTGAAAAGACAGTTCTACTTACATGCATACTATGATGGTTAATATTGTCAATTTGATTGGATTGAAGGATAGGAAGTATTGATTCTGGGTGTGCCTGTGAGGGTGTTGCCAAAGGAGATTAACATTTGAGTCTGGGCTGGGAAAGGCAGACCCACCCTTAATCTGGGTGGGCACCATCTAATCACCTGCTAGTGGGGCTAGACTATAAAGCAGGCAGAAAAATGCGAAAAGACAAGACTGGCCTAGTCTCCCAGGCTACATCTTTCTCTCATGCTGGATGCTTCCTGCCCTGAAACATCAAACTCCAAGTTCTTCAGTTTTGGGACTCGGACTGGTTTCCTTGCTCCTCAGCTTGCAGGCAGCCTATTGTGAGACCTTGTGATCATGTAAGTTAATACCTAATAAACTCCCTTTCATAGATATAGATAGAGAGATAGATAGATAGATGTAGATATATCCTATTCGTTCTGTCCCTCCAGAGAACCCTAATACACATACACAAGGGAGTACCACAAAACATGAAACTCAGCCGGGCACTGTGGCTCACGCCTATAATCCCAGCACTTTGGGACGCCAAGGCAGGCAGATCACGAGTTCGAGAGGTCGAGACTATTCTGGCCAACATGGTGAAATCCCGTCTTTATTAAAAATACAAAAAATTAGCTGGGCACAGTGGTGCATGCCTGTAGTCCCAGCTACTCAGGAGGCTGAGGCAGGAGAATCACTTGAACCTGGAAGGCGGACGTTGGAGGCTGCAGTGAGCTGAGATTGCGCTCCAGCTGCACTCCAGCCTGTAAACAGAGCGAGACTGTCTCAAAAAAAAAAAAAAAAAAGTTGTCTGGAGCAGCCCTCTTCCTGATATACTCTTACTAATGTAAATTTCCATTATGGATGTAAATTACAAAATAGCGACCTAAAAGGAAGAAGCTGAAACAAAATTAACACAAGCAGAGAGCTTATTTGGGCCAAGTTTGATGATTATAACCTGGAAGCACAGAATCAACTTGTCCTGAATATATACTCTGATTAGCAGCAGTTGTAAATGAATTTTTAAAGGCAAAAAAGGAGCCCAGGTGCAGTGGCTCATGCCTGTAATCCCAGCATTTTGGGAGACGGATCACGAGGTCAGGAGTTCGCGACTAGCCTGGCCAGTATGGTGAAACCCTGTCCCTACTAAAAATACAAAAATTACCCGTGTGTGGTGGTGTGCGCCTGTTATCCCAGCTACTCAGCGGCTGAGGTAGGAGAATCGCTTTAACCCAAGAGGCGGAGGTTGCAGTGAGCAGAGATTGAGACAGAATGAGACTCCGTCTCAAAAAATAAATAAGCAAAGGCAAAAAAGGCGGACAGGGAGGCAGGAGGACCAGCCTGGGCAACAAAGTAAAACCCTTGTCTCTACAAAATAATAATAATAAGCCTGATGTGACATGCAAGTGCCTGTAGTCCCAGCTACTTGGGAGGCTGAGGTGGGAGGATTGCTTGAGCCTGGGAGATAGAGGCTGCAGTGAGCCATGACCATGCCACTGCATGGGTGAGAGAGTGAGACCCTGTCTCAAAAAAAGAAAGAGAAATAATAATTAAAAAAACTTATAACCAAGATGGCAACAGAAGTGACCTCTGGTCATCCTCACTGCTCATTATACACTAATTATAATACATCAGCATGCTAAAAGACACTCCTATCAGCACCACGACAGTTTACAAATGCCATGGCAACACCAGGAAGTTACCCTTTATCGTCTAATGGGGAAAGGAACCCTCAGTTCTGGGAAATCCCTGCCCCTTTCCTGGAAAACTCATGAATAATCCACCCTTACTTAGCGTATGATCAAGAAGTAACTCAAGTGTAGTCAGTGAGTAGCCCATGCTGCTGCTCTGCCTATAGAGTAACCTTTTTTTTTTTTTTTTTTTGAGATGGAGTCTCACGCTGTTGGCCAGGCTGGAGTGCAATAGCGCCATCTCGGCTCACTGCAAACTCCACCTCCTGGGTTCAAGCAATTCTCCTGCCTCAGCCTCCCTAGTAGCTGGGATACAGGCACCCGCTACCACGCCCAGCTAATATTTTTTGTATTCTTACTAGAGATGGGGTTTCACCATCTTGGCCAGGCTGGTCTTGAACTCCTGACCTCGGGATCCACCCGCCTCGGCCTCCCAAAGTGCTGGGATTACAGGCGTGAGCCACTGCGACCGGCCGGAGTAACCGTTCTTTATTCCTTTAGTTTTAAAATTTTTTTGTAATTTATTTATTAAAAAGGGCTTCTGTCATAAGTGGCACATGTAGGGCAACTTGATTGCTCTTTGTGCAGAATGGACATCAAGAGATTTCGGAAGCATAATTTTTGGTACTTGGGCAGCTGGTGATCATTAGTCCCAGTGCCCTAAAAAAAAAGACAGACGCAGTGGCTCATGCCTGTAATCCCAGCACTTTGGGAGGCCGAGGCAGGTGGATCACCTGAGGTCGGGAGTTCAAGACCAGCCTGACCAACATGGAGAAACCCCGTCTGTACTAAAAATACAAAAATTAGCTGGGCATGGTGGCACATGCCTGTAATCCCAGCTACTCGGGAGGCTGAGGCAGGAGAATCGCTTCAACCCAGAAGGCAGAGTTTGCAGTGAGCCAAGATCGTGTCATTGCACTCCAGCCTGGGCAACAAGAGCCAAGAAAATCTGTCTCAAAAAAAAAAAAAAAATTTGGCCGGGCACAGTGGCTCACGCCTGTAATCCCAGCACTTTGGGAGGCCAAGGTGGGCGGATCACCTGAGGTCAGGAGTTCGAGACCAGCCTGGCCAACATGGAAAAACCCCATCTCTATAAAAAAAAAATTCAAAAGGTTAGCTTTTCAGAGCTACTCCTATGTCTGCAGTTTCTCTGAATAACCAGCTCAAAATATGACAAAGTAGTTTATTTTGGGCTGGGATATTCTGGTCTCCTACAGTTGCATTTTAGGGTGGTGTGTCCTGAGCCCCAGCACAGGCAAGGGGCCTGGAGATACTCTAGGAGGTGATGGAGCCTTTCTGGCGCTAGGGAACTGAACTTTTTGTTTGTGCTCTGTTCCAGGGCGTTCCTCGGGTCCCTGTGATGCGTATCTCTCAGAATCCCCATCAGAGTGGAGGAAAGAGAGGCTGGCAGGCAGGTACCATAATGCAGTCGAGTCTGTTAGTGCCAGGCAGGGCTTGCACCTAGGTCTGTCTATTGTATTAATACCAAGGTCTCTGCTCTTTCCCCATCCCTCCCAGCAAACAACCTTTCCCAAAATCCAGGCACAGTCCTTCAACAAGAGAGCAGTGAGACTGTGGCGCATTGATACAATGAGATGTGACAGAGCAGCAGAAAAAGAACAAACTCCAGCTGCAGCATGGATGGATCCCACAGACAATGTCGAGGGCAGAAGCCAGACCTGAAGGGGCAGAGACCACGTGGTTCTATTTATACAAAGCCCAACAGCAAGCTGGTCTGAACCATGAGGTAGGGACCCCAGCAGGAGAGGGAAGACGGGAGCCTAGAAGAGGCATGATTGGCTTCTGGGTGCTGGTCACTATGTTCACTTAGTGATGAGTCCATCGTGAGTGGTGGGATTTTCATGATTGTGCACTTTTCTGTATGTCTGTTACACTTCAATTAAAAACTTAAAAATTTTTTGACGAGAGGCTGGATTCAGTGGCTCACACCTGTAATCCCAGTACTTTGGGAGGCTGAGGCTCTGAACATGAGGTCAGAAGTTCAAGACCCGCCTGGCCAACATAGTGAAACCCTGTCTACTAAAAACAAAAATTAGCCGGGCATGTTGGCGCATGCCTGTAGTCCCAGCTACTCGGGAGGCTGAGGCAGGAGAATCACTTGAACCCAGGAGGTGGAGGTTGTGGTGAGCTGAGATCATACCACTGTACTTCAGCCCGAGCAACAGTGTGAAACTCTGTCTCAATCAATCAATCAATCAATCAATAAACAAGAAAGGCCAGGTACAGTGGCTCACACCTGTAATCCCAACACTTTGGAAGGCCCAAGTGGGAGGATCATTTGAGATCAGGAGTTTGGGACCAGCCCAGGCAACACAGTGAGACCCCGTCTTTACTAAAAACAAAAAATTAGCCGGGCACGGTGACATGCACCTGTAGTCCTAGCTACTCAGAAGGCTGAGGCAGGAAGATCGCTTGAGCCCAGGAGGTTGAGGCTGCAGTGAGCTATCGTTGCACCACTGCATTCCAGCCTAGGTGACAGAGTGAGACCCCATCTCAAAAAAATGAAATAAGGCCAAGTACAATGGCTCACACCTGTAATCTCAGCACTTTGGGAGGGGGAGGCAGGAAGATCACCTGAGATCATGAGTTTGAGACCACCCTGGCCAATATGGTGAAACCCTGTCTCTACTACAAATACAAAAATTAGCCGGGCATGGTGGCACATGCCTGTAGTCCCAGCTACTCGGGAGGCTGAGGCAGAATAAACGCTTGAACCTGGGAGGCAGAGGTTGCAGTAAGTGGAGATCACATCACTGTACTCCGGCCTGAGCGACAGAATGAGACTCCATCTCTAAATAAATAAAATAAGGCTGGGCGTGGTGGCTCATGCCTGTAATCCAAGCACTTTGGAGGCCAAGGTGGGCAGATCACCTGAGGTTGGGAGTTCAAGACCAGCCTGACCAACATGGTGAAACCCCGTCTTTAAATAAATAAATTAATTAATTAATTAATAAAATAAGCAAGGAGAAGTGGGGGTTTGTTGGTCCTATGAGGGAGATGTGTCCCATGTGGTGACAGACTCTGTGACAGGGATCTTCTATGGGACAGGGACCCCGTCTATTACCCTGGACAGCTGCTGTGCTGCCTGCAAGGACCAGGAGCTTAGTTCCCCGACCTGTGACTGCCCCCACGCTCAGACTGCTTGCTAGGGAGTCTCTCTATACCAAGGGGTGAGACCCATGTCTCCTGAGCCCTTGGTCTCTCTGATCCCAGGGCTCAACCTGCTCCCTCCCAAGTAGGGCACTAGGGATAGATCCCAAGCCTTGGGGATGGGTAGGGAAGCTGGTCCAGGCCTCTAGTCACTGATTGTCATACCAGATGCCCCACCCTAGAGCCGGCCCCCAGATCTGCTTACACACGGGCTGGGCAAACACTAGGTCTCCCCACCCCAGGCCTGCCCTCTCTCCATGAAAGGCTCTGGCCCAGTAGCTGCTCTGGTCCAAATATGGAGCTCGAGGCCCAGGGAGGGTGCTGCACCCCAATTCTGCAGGGCCAGCAGGTAGAAATCCCTCAGCTGCCCCTCCCCTGCACACCTTCTAGAGCTTGCCACCTCCCAAAGCATCTGAGCTGGAGTTGGTAAGAACCTGAGTTTTGGGTGGCACAGTGGTTCACGACAGTAATCCCAGCACTTTGGAAGGCCAAGGCAGGCAGATCACCTGAGGTCAGGAGTTCAAGACCAGCCTGACTAACATGGTCTCTACTAAAAAATACAAAAATTAGCCAGACATGGTGGTGGGTGCCTGTAATAACAGCTACTCGGGAGGCTGAGGCAACAGAGTCACTTGAACCCAGGAGGCGGAGGTTGCAGTAAGCCGAGATTGCGCCACTGCACTCCAGCCTGGGCTACAGAGCGAGACTCCATCTCAAAAACACAAAAACAAAACTGAGTTTTGGGTCTCCAGTTTCCCCACCTAGCCTGGTCTCTCCTCCTGGCATGTCAGGTGGGTACCAGGCTCTGAGCCCTGGGGCTGGCCAGAGGGAGGGCTTCAGGGTGAGGGTGTGAAGGAGCCAGCCCTATGCTATCAGAGGGCAGCTAGGGCCTCTCCATCTGCCTGTGGGGGAATTACTCTTGAGGTGAGGTGAGAGCACCAGCAGGAGACTCTAGTGAAGCCACAGGAAGGGCCCAGTGCCCAGAGGAGGAGGGTGAACAAGGGGCTTGAGGGAGGAGGTACAGGCCTACACTGGTGTGCTGGGTGACCTTGAGAATGTGCCTTTCCCTGTGTGAGCCTTAGCTTCCCCATCTGCAAAATGGGGGCGCTAATGCAAAGTTCAGCAGGAGAAGGTGGAGGGAGAGGCATCCTCATTGGAAGAGCTGGTTTGGGAAACCTAAGCAGGCAAAGATCAAGGGAGGGGGCGGGACAGAAACAAGGGTTCCTGAAGGGTGTTTGCTCTTCCTGGGTCACAGCTGTTGCTAGATGTCCAGGGGGCAGGCCCGGACACAGCTGTTGGGGGTGGGGCTGGGGGTGGAGGATTGTGCTCTAGGCAGGCACAGCTGTCCTGGCTGGGGGCCTTGAGAGGGAATGGTGTAAGCTGAGGGCTGGGTGCGCCTGCCGAGAGCCCGTGGTGGTTAACCCCTTCGGGAACAGAGCCCACACACAGCGGCTTTGTGTGATGAGGGCAAGATTACTGCGTTTGCACCCAGTGGAGGGGGACCATGGCTCCAGCTCGGTGAAGACCAGCTTCTCAGGCCTCGTTTCCCTCCATCATGGGCTGGCCCCAATCCTCGCCCCTACCAGGCTGTGAAGTGCATCCAGGCCCTCTGCCTTCTGAGCCCCTAGCCCGGGCTCACAGCTCCAATACCTATGGGCCTTTTTTTTTTTTTTTTGAGATGGAGTTTTGCTCTTGTGGCCCAGGCTGGAGTGCAGTGGCGTGATCTCAGCTCACAACCTCCGCCTCTTGGGTTCAAGTGATTCTCCCGCCTCAGCCTCCCGAGTAGCTGGGATTACAGGCATGTGCCATCACGCCTGGCTAATTTTGTATTTTCGGTAGAGACAGGGTTTCTCCATGTTGGTCAGGCTGATCTTGAACTCCTGACCTCAGGTGATTTGCCTGCCTTGGCCTCCCAAAGTGCTAGGATTACAGGCATGAGCCCCCAGGCCAGCCCAACCCAGGGGCCTCTCTTGCCTCTAGACCCCTGATCAGCTTAAGGCGGGTCCCCACTCCTTTTCATTGTTCCTGGACACCAGTCTCACTGCTGGGGCCCTCAGAGGGCCCTAACCTGAGCTCTGCATCCCTGGACCCCTGGAGCCACACACCCCACCTTCCCTATCCCATGTATCCAACATTCAGGAGAGGGGCCGCCATGTAGTGGTCCCCCCACAGCTTCCAAGTGTGACATCCCTGTGTGGCGCACCTGCCCAGCATCGAGCTAGGCATGGGGACAGCTTCACAACACGCCGAACTTCGAGGGCATGTGCTGCCCCACGCCACCCACGGTGCCTGCTCTTGGCGGCTTGAGACCTCATTACGACCGTCAGTGAAAATGGCTGCCTAGTCCTTTGTCACCACTGAGGGGAAGCCACTAGTCAGGCCACCCCTCAGTCTCACTTGCTGCAACAGTGCCCCCCTGTGCCACAGGACCCCAGAGAGGCACAGGGCCTGGCCTTCAACTGCCAGGGCAGCCACAGCTGGCTCTCACCCTGCTCCCAGCTCCTGATCTGCCCCCAACTATGGCCTCCCAACCCCTGCTCTGAGTCAAACAGCCTCCACCCCTTCGGAGGCTCCCGGCCTGCTCCCATTGCTCAGGGCCTCCTCCCTCCAGCACTGGGGTGGCCTGTGCTAAAACCAACGCCACATGGCGTGACCTCAGCCCCAGCCCTGCCAGTCTGTAGGGACTATTAAATGTTCATCTTAACGGAATTAACACTCCACAGCGGGGCCAGGCTTGGGAGCTCACGCCTGTAATCCCAACACTTGGGCTGAGGCAGGAGGATCACCTGAGCTCAGGAGTTTGGGACCAGCCTAGCCAACATGGTGAAACCTTGACTCTACCAAAAATACAAAATTTAAGTCGGGTTTGATGGCGCACGGGAGGCTGAGGTAGGAGGATTGCTTGAACCCAGGAGGTTGAGGCTGCAGTGAGCTAACTGTGCCACTGCACTCCAGCCTGGGTGACAGGGTTAAGACCCTGTCTTTAAAAAAAAAAAAAAAAAAAACCACAAGAGACTCCTAAAGCCCCAATACAGGCCGACAGGTTCTCTTTGCTCACTTCAGCACTATCGGAAGCCAGGAACATAGATGGACTTCACAGCAGCCAACATCCTGTGTCCAGGGCAGCACTGCATAATATGCTGGCATTGCAGACCAGAAGCAGGAGACACCACCCTGGCCCCCAGCACCAGGAATAGCAAGGCGGGGTGGGAGGGGCCTCTGGGGCCCATAGCTCCTGTTCAGGAAGAAGTTAGGCCTCTCACAGCCGCTGTGCAGCAGGGCAGCATAGGGAGGGAAGGCACCTAGTCAGGCACACAGCTGTGGTTGTCCTTGGCTTGCTCCTGTCTTTTCTTTCCCAAGCTCCTGGTTACCTATTAAATGGGTAACACCTCCTACACTGCTGTGTTCAATTCTTGGCTCTGCCACTTACTACTGGGACTATGAGCAAGTTACTTTTCACTCTCAATTTATCTTTTATTTTGGAGAAAGTCTCACTCTGTCGCCCAGGCTGGAGTGCAGTGGGGCTATCTTGGCTCACTGTAGCCTCTGCTTTCCAAGTAGCTACGATTACAGGCACACACCACCACACCCAACTACGGTTTCAACATGTTGCCCAGGTTGGTCTCAAACTCCTGGCCTCAAGTGATCTGCCCACCTAGGCCTCCCAAAGTGCTGGGATTACAGGCGTGACATACCACGCCTAGACGTTTTTTTGTTTTTGAAGAACAGGGTTTTGTTTGATTTGTCACTCAGACTAGAGTGCAGTGGCACAATCATGGTTCACTGCAGCCTCAGACTCCTAGGCTCAGGCAATCCTCCCACCTCAGTCTCCCAAATAGCTGGGATTATAGGTGCCTGCCACCACACCCACCTAATTTTAAAAAATATTTTTTTAGAGACAGGGTCTCACTATGACGCACAGGTTTTCTCGAATTCCTGGCTTCAAGCGATCCTCCCACCTCAGCTTCCCAAAGTGCTGCGGCTACAGGCGTGAGCCATGGCACTGGCAATTTATCCTTAGATGGGAGCAATACCACCACAAGTAGTTCACCAGGCTCCGCAGCAACACCTTCCCTCTCCCCAGACCCCATGTGTCCTCAGGTGTATAGAACAACCTCTATTACACATGGGGAGAGAGTATTCTAGGAAAAACTAAAAAACCCTGCCCCCTAGTTTGAACTGACTACCTTGAAAGCCAGCAGCAGAAACCATCTGGTGAGTGGTGTCCCACCCCCTCGGACACAGTCCCTTTCAATCCAGCCCAGGTTCTGGACTGTCTGCTGCCTGGCAGAGGGGGCTCTTGCTCCGCCTGCCCATGGGCAGCCCCAGGAGTCACACCACACCTCACTGAGGCAGCTGCTGTGGAGGGCCCAGGCCACTGTGAAGGAGGAAGAGTGGGCGCAGACCTCAACTCTCCCTGCACTCAGCCAGCAGGGATGAAGGAATGGCCCCACGCCCTCCAACTGTGGCCATTTACCCTTCAGCAAGGGGATGGCCATCTCAAGAAGTTTCTGCCTGGGACGGAAACACAACCTTCAAGGAACAAAGAACATGGGGGCAAGAATTCTGTCACATGGGAAACTGGCTGTGTGATTCACCAGGCAAATTGCTCTCCCTTCCCAAGGAAGGGCTGTGCTGCCTTTCTTTGGGCCTCAGATAAGACAGCTGCACAAACCACCCGCAGGTGTGCCCCACTCACAGATGAGAATACCCACAGGACAGGTACGATCCCGGCTCCTTTCCCCAGATGCTTGACCTGCCAGGGCGCAAACACTCCATGTGGATCAGGGTCTCCCACTCCCTGCTCCAGCAGACCAGACCGCCAAGCAGAGTGCAGCAGGGCAGCCCCTCCACTGGCCCAGAAAGTACTTCCGAGCTCCAGCTCCCCTGGGCCAGGGCCTGGCAAGAGCCCTGTCTGGGGAACAAGCTGTGCAGCTCCATCTCTCACACCAGGGGGTCAGAGCCCCCCCCAGCTCATAACTCTCCTGCCCTGGCAGGCCTGACATGAGCTGCCCTTCCTTAAAGCCTTTGTCTTCTGTGAATGGAGGGAAGAGGGCAGGAGTTTTAAGAGACAAATAATATTTTGGCCAGGTGAGGTGGCTCACACCTGTAATCCCAGCACTTTGGGAGGCTGAGGTGGGTGGATCACCTGAGGTCAGGAGTTCCAGACTAGCCTGGCCAACATGGTGAAACCCCATCTCTTTAAAAAAAAAAAAAAAAAAAAAAGACGAATATTTTGAGTAACCCAATAAAGTCGAAGAGGAAAGGAGCAGTCTCGTCTATTCACCTCCCACACGCAGGCACTGGAATTTAAACTTGGTCACAGATGTCAAATGTCACAAGCCCTAGCTTGGGACTTTCTCTCCAGGATGCACACCAAGCACCCTTCAGAACACCTCTGACCACCACACTCAGAACTTCTGGGAAGCGGCACACACATATATCTGGTCTGTCCCCACCTCTGGCTGCTTGCCCCAGACACCTGAGGTTTTCTCCAGCCTGGAGCTTCTTCACAGGGCAGGGTATGGGGCCATCATAGCCACACACCTCCTGAGTGCTGGGCCCAATACTGGGACAGGCTCAGGGCCTACGGCTCCCCAGGTCCACGTTGCCCACAGTGTCCCAGCATCAGGAAGCCATCTCAGCAGCTGAACAAAGTATCTTTTATTTGTGACGTACAAATACAACCAATGTAAAGAGATCACTTTTTCCCTTTGATTCCAGTGATAATAAGCTGCTAAAGAAAAAGAAAAACATTCCTCTTAAAAAAAAACAAAAAACAGAAAGGGTTAAAAAGAACCATTCACATGTCCTATACACATTTGTCACCAACAAAAATTAGGGTGGATATAACAAAATTTAAAAATCTTAAAAAAGTATCTTAACATGCTCCAAACAAAAAAACAACAAAGAGCCTGGTGCGAAAGGGCTGCTATGTTTCTGTTTTGTTGTCTTTTGAGATGAAGTCTGTCAGGCTGGATAGCAATGGTGTGAT
Organism: Cacajao melanocephalus; assembly: GCA_963573385.1. NCBI lineage: Eukaryota > Metazoa > Chordata > Mammalia > Primates > Pitheciidae > Cacajao > Cacajao melanocephalus. Next base: position 93,967 of record CAUYLG010043132.1, read on the forward strand.
TTTGGCTCACTGCCACCTCTGCCTCTCAGGTTCAGGTGATTCTTCTGCCTCAGCCTCCCGAGAAGCTGAGATTATAGGCGTCCACCACCACGACCAGCTAATTTTTGTATTTTTAGTAGAGCTGGGGTTTTGCCATGTTAACCAGGCTGGTCTTGAACTCCTGACCTCAGGTGATCCACCTGCCTGAGACTCCCCAAAGTGCTGGGATTATAGGCGTGAGCCACTGCGACCAGCCATGCCTGCCATGTTTCTCAAAACCAAGACCTGGGGGAAGGGGAGAAAAGACAGATGTTTTGGAAATGAGTGGGCTCAACACCAACAAGAATGATTGCGGGCCTCAGACAGTGCCTCTCCCACCCCAGCCCCGATCTCCTGAGGAAGCTTTGGGACATGGCCTGCAGAGACTGAGGTGAGCAGGGCATGGCACCAAGCACCGTTGACCAGCTGGTGCCATGCGTCCAGTGACTGGAAAGAGACAATGTACACCCAACTCACCTTACATGGGATGACTACAGAGAGTTTCTTTCGATCCCCCTGGGTGAGAGGGATCAGGAATCCATGATCTAAGACAATAAATACTTAATCATATGTGTCCTTTGTGATACAGGGACCAGAGAAAAATGTCTTCCTAAACATGTTCCTGTGGTTTCATGGTTCTTAGGAGTCCACCAAACCTTCCAGCAATGTCAACTCTCCCTAGGGTGAAACCCCCCAGGAGCCAGCAGGGTGAGGCAGAGGCAGACTTATTCCAGTGTAATGCCACAAGGCAACTCTCTTGGGAGTGCCCAGTCCCACTGCTGCCAATCAAGAGCAGCGCAGAGTGCTCAGCAGAAGGGCCAGGCTGGGTTAGGGAGGCCCTGTGCACACAGGCTCCTGCACAAGCAGGAATCCAGGTGAGAAGCAAGGACCACTTAGGAGATCTGCCAGGACAGACTGCCGGAGTCGGGCAGAGGGTGGGGTGTGAGCAGATGCTGAGGTCAGAGGGACCCACAGACTTCCACAAGAGCAACTTCACGAAGGCTAGAACCTTTACGATACTCCCCCAAGCAGAGCTCAGGGATGTCCAAGGGGAGCTGTTAGGTGCTTTTTCCTGGATAAGGATTTGGTTTTTCTTTCCTGGAAGAGGAACAAGGCCTGGAGATCAGGATGAGCATTAGCTCTGAGCCTGCATCCTCTCTATTGAGAGAAGAGAAGGCTTTCTCCTTCCCCTGCTGCAGCCTGTTGCCGCAGGGTAACACCAGAGAGAAAAGCAGCTGTGTTGGCCACTGAGAGGCATTCCTGCTGCAGCTGGGCTACGGCCCGGCTAGGCCATGGCAGTGGCACCAGTGCCTCACTGAGGCAGTGAGGGGCAAGGCTGAGGAGTGCAGGCAGAGGGGCCTGCTGCTGGCTGGGGGCTCTCTGAAGAGGGAGGGTGGCCGCAGGGAAGGATGCCCTACCCTTAGAGAGCGATCAGCACCAAGAGAAGAGAAGAAATGGAGTTAACTATTCGAGGAATGAGAAGTCCTTCTGGGAAAGACAAGGGGCTCCCTGATGTTATTCTCCCCTTGAGACTAAGAACAGAGGTATCTGGGGTAGAGGCGAGAGGCACAGGAGAAAGAACAGTGAGGGCTGGCAGACATGAACACGCAGAACCTCTGGGTTTCTTCTATGAATCAAAAGTTCAAGTGACTGCCATGAGACCAGGAGGTTAAGCTCAGAATGCAGCCACATCCAGGAGCCTAGAGAAGATCATCCCCACAGCAGGTCCCACAGAACACATCATTCCTGGTCCTTTCAGGATCTCTCTCACTGACAGTGACGGAGAGAAGCAGTCTTCCTCCCAGAGTCAGCTGGTCCCAACATGAGCCCACTCCATGAATCCATAAAAACAGCTGGAAAGAGCTTTCTTCACTTCCCTGTGTCTTGGCACAAAAGATCTTCCCACGGTCTCCATAGGAGCATTCTATCTGCAAAAGTGTGAGTCTCTCTGAAGCCTCCCTCTATGCCCAGATCTTATATCCAGTGTGTTCCTCTTTGGGGATCAGCAAACCCTAGACCCAGGACTCCAGAACTTTCATAAAGGTGGGCATAAACATTCCATTTGTCCAAGTGTGTATGTATGAGGGAGGGGACGGTGCCAGGAATCTAGGGGCTGCAGCAGTAGGAGAACTTCCACTGCAGGGCCCAAGAGCCAAGTAAGGAGGCAGCCACCGTGGAGGATGAGCTTCACAGCCAGGCCCACCCACTCTTCCCTGTCCCCTTCATTCCCTCCCGGCACTCTGGTCTCCTAGGAGAGGAGGAGGAGCAGCTCATACCACTTCTCTCCAGGATTCTGTGCTCTCGGGCTGCAGCCTGGCACGTGCAGGGCTGGGGAGGCTACAGCTCTGAGGGCACCTGGCAAACGGTGAGACCAGGAAAGAGGAAACGCCTTAGGAGAGAGCACTGTGACTTGCAAGTGGCTCTGAGAGTTCAGTGGCAGCAGCCACCACAGTGCCCACCCGCGTGGGAGTGCTGGCTGTCCCCAAACTTGGTCCTCCGGCTCAGGATCTCATAGGAGCAATCCTCCCCACAGCAACCGGACATACTGGGGGAAGAGTCATCAATTTCAAATCTGCAAGGCAGGCAGGAGAGAAGGGTTGGTGGCAGGGAGCTGAATATACCTTTCTCCCTGGCCCGAGGGCTCTTCTACCAGCCACACTGATGAAGGTGCAGGAGGTGGGCAGGGGACCAAGTCAAAGGGCACTATCATACCATCTCCCCAAACCTGAACCCCCATGGACCACTGGACCGTGATCTCAGGCATCAGAATGACTGGGGGCCAGGACCAGAAAAATGGCCCTCAGCAGGCCCACCTACCACGCAGAAAGACCCACACCCAGCTCCTTACTGTAACGCTTCTCTGAAGAACTGGTAGGCGCCATGATTGTGTTTAAATACTGTTAACATAACCTTCTTCATCTGTGTGCTGGAAGAAAGCAGAGCAAGCACCTTTTAGAAAGAGAAACATGGCCGGGCGTGGTGGCTCGCACCTGTAATCCCAGCACTTTGGGAGGCTGAGGTGGGAAGATCACTCGAGCCCAGGAGTTGGAGACCAGACTGGACAACACAGTGGGACCCTGTCTCTACAAAACATTTAAAAAATTAAAAAAATTAGCCCAGTATGGTGGCATATGCCTATAGTCCAAGCTGCTCTGGAGGCTGAGGCCAAGAGGACTGCTTGAGTCTCAGAGGTAGAGGCTACAGTGAGATATGATCACACCATTGCACTCCAGCCTAGGTGACAGAGTGAGACTCTGTCTCGGAAAAAAAAAAAGGAGAAACACAGACTAAGGCCATGCTTCCTTTCCTTTCTGTCTCTGTTACCTCCCTTTCACCCAAAGAAGTGTTCCTGAATTTGGCCTCTAGCCTCCAGAGGTCTTGGACCCCCATAGCACTCACTGCTTCCCTCCTTCACAGGCTGATGAGACTACACAGGCATCAGCCCCGACCAGACTGGCTTCTTCCAGAGCAGGGATGTTTCCCACTTTCCCTCTGTAGCCCCATTACTTAGGTACAGAATGTGGCACAGATTAGGAACTCAAAAGATGTTTGCTTTGCTGAGGTGAACATACAAAATCTGGAGTCATAACAAGGCAGGGAGTGTGTTACTGAGAGGATTCTAAGACACCTTTCTCACAAAACATGCCCAGGAGCCTGGCCCTCCAAGGAAGCTCAAAGAATAGCAAGTGCCTCAGTGACAGCTCCTTCCAACTGAGTGCTGCACGGGCCTCCTAAGAGGCAGGGGCCTTACCTATTGGCCATGAGCTGCAGGATCTGTATGAGGAACTTCCCCAGGCCTTTCCGCCGCACCTTGCTTTCCAACTGCACTTCATAGCTAGGTGAAGAAAGCAGAGAGGTGAGCTTGCAGGATAAGCATGAAGAGGCTGCAAGGTCCGGCAGAGGAGCTTGCAGTTCTTGGCAGCCCATAGACCTAGGTAGGCTGGAGTGAGTGCCTGGACTCACCAGGGTCTCTCTCCCCGACCTCCCCCAAGCCATGGCTCCTACCAGTACAGGACTTCATCCCCGCACTCCACGTCAAACCGGAAGTGAGAAAAGGCAACAGGGACGGAACTGTTTTCCCAAGCAATGAGGTACCAGGCTCGGTCATCTGTCATTTCCTCCCGTTTCTCTCGGTCCTTCCAGCCCCACTCGCTCTGCTCATACCTGGGGAATTTGGGAGCAGTCAGACAGGGAAGCTGGGAGAGGAACTAGGCTCCCCTGGTCAGGATACCCTTACATGGTTTGCATATTCGTTTTGGTCAGGTCGAAGGCCCAATCCACGGTGGCAGAGTCTAGTCCAGACACTCGCTTACATTCAATGGAGACATTCAACCTGAGAAGAGAAGAGGTGGTGCTTGAATGGGTTACAGCACTCCTGCCAGGGCACTGCTGTTCCAGACCCCAAGTCTACAGGGAGGAGGGCCTGGTCTGAGTTATCTACAGAGAAGAGCCAACCCTGTACTTTCCCCAGCATGACTAAAGAAGATGCCTCGCAGGAACGACGTCTTTCAGGCTGAGATTAAGAACTGTAGCCACGCAACCCACCCCCTACAAGGCCTGTCTCCTGCCTCCCCAAGCTGTCCTTATCTGCCTCGGCACTTTGTAAATTTCTTGTCTCTCTCTGCTACCTCTTTATTCTTTTCCCACCTTTTCTGTCTCTTCTGTACTTTGCTATAAACACTCATGTCTTCTATTATTTCGTTCCTGCCCTTACGCATTTTTCCTGTTGCTGTAATTCCTGAACTGACTCCTCACTGGGCTCCCACGGGACCCCTTTCCTCTTATCTACCAATCTCGCCTTCAAAACCCCTGGGTGACCCCAGGTCCTTCAAGAAGACTACGATTCAACACACCCCAACCCACCCCCCCACACCAGGAGTCCTGCCTGCTTCATCTGAGGAGGGGGGATACTCTCAGCTAATCAACAGGGTGAGGTTGGCATGGTGGCTCACATCTGTAATCCCAGCACTTTGGGAGGCCGAGGTATGTGGATCACCTGAGGTCAGAAGGTCGAGACCAGCCTGGCCAACATGGTGAAACCCCGTCTCTACTAAAAATACAAAATTAGCTGGGCATGGTGGCACATGCCTGTAATCCCAGCTACTCAGGAGGCTGAGGCAGAAGAATCACTTGAACCTGGGAGGCAGAGGTTGCAATGAGCTGAGATCATGCCACTGCACTCCGGCCTGGACAACAAGAGTGAAACTCTGTCTCAAAAATGAACGAACAAACAAAAAAAAACAGAGTGAAGCAGGCTCCAGTCCAACACTGTTTTTCTAAATCCACAAATGCCACAGGTGTTAAGGTATCTGTTTCTAAATGAAATTTAAGTAAAAAGCAGTTAAACTCCTTGACCAATCTGTGAAATCACATTCTCTAGATAGCACTATATTCTGAAAGCACTAGAGTCAGCAAACGCTAAGCCTTTAAAGAGCTCCCATATCAATATATTTCAATGACCTTTGATACAACTCCCAGAGGATGTGCCCACGGGAATCCCATCACCATTACAGACTGGCACGCCACATTTGCTCAGCCTTGTAATTCAGAACTTCCTGCCCCGAAGCCGGGCGTGGTTTCTTTATCAACCACTTAGCCATCACAGCTGCCCAAACACAGCACTGCATCTGTCTTAACTACAAGATGTCCAAAGCCCATCTGCAGGTACAAATTCTCCATTAAAGAACATGAAAGTAAGATCACAGCCACAGGAATCACACAAAATTCAAGGCACCAGAGGAGCCCAGAGTTGGCTGGCAATGCCTGTTTTGGAGCTAATCCACATTTCTGGAAGTCAGTGGGAATATGGAATATGGAAACACTAAGAGACATCACAATATGGGCTCTCTAAAGTATGTCAAAAGACTTTTCAGAGACCAGGAGCGGTGGCTCACACCTGCAATCCTGGCACTTTGGGAGGCCAAGGTGGGTGGATAACTTGAGGTCAGGAGTTCAAGACCAGCCTGGCCAACATGGTGAAACCCCATCTTTACTAAAAATACAAAAATTAGCCCAGCGTGGTGGTGTGTGCTTGTAGTCCCAGCTACTCAGAAGGCTGAGGCAGGGGAACTGCTGGAACCCAGGAGGCAGAGGCTGCGCCTGGAGTGCAGAGACCAAGACTGCACCACTGCCCTCCAGCTTAGACGCAGAGTGAGACTCCATCTCAAAAAGAAAAGATTGAAAAAAAAGAATACCCATACTAGCTGCTACTTACTGAGCCGAATATATTCTGTTTCCATCTTAGAACAACCTTGCAAGTTTGGCATCATCCTATCTGACAGGTAAGAAAATGAGGCTTGAAGAGTATGAGTGACTTCTCCAAATAGAGTTAATAAGCAGCCCAGCTATAATCCAACCCCCAGCACAGAGAAGCCATAGCCCTTGTTTATCCCCAGGCCAAGATGTTACATTCTGGAAGCACAACTCATCAACAGCATTTCAGGTAAAGCAGATTGTGCCTCCTATTTTAGATACCAAAAGGACAAAAAAAAAGGTGAGGAAGCCTTCAATCCATAGCCTACAGTTAACTGGATCAGCAATAATAACAGCAAATAGGGTGAGGGGTGAAAGTTGACCTACTGGGTACAATGGTCACTATTTGGGTGATGGGTACACTAGATGCCCAACCCCACCATTACACAAGATATCTGTATATGTACCCCCAATCCAAAATAAAATACATTTTAAAAATAAAATAACAACAAACACTTATCTAGTTTTCATTATGCTGCAGGAACTAACACTTTACATCTTATCCTCCTGACAACTCCATGAGAAAGGTACTATTATTAGAACCATTTTTGGTTTTGGGGTTTTTGTTTTGTTTTGAGACAGCGTCTTGCTGTCAGCGAGACAAGAGTGCGATGGTGCTACCACAGCTCACTGTAGCCTCCATCCCCCAGGCTCAAGCAATTCTCCCACATCAGCCTCCCCAGCAGCTGGGACTACAGGCATGTGCCACCATGCCCAGCTAATTTAAATTTTTTTTTTTTTTTGTAGAGACAGGGTCTTCCTATGCTGCCAGGGCTGGTCTTGGACTCCTGGGCACAAATGATCTTCTCAACCTCAGCCTCCCAAGGTGCTGGTATTACAGGTGTGAGCCACCACACCTGGCCTAGGCCCATTTTTTACTAGAAAACTGAGGAACAGAGAGGTTAAGTAATTTGTTGAGGGTCTGCTAGGCGCAGCACTTTAAGTGGGGGAATCACTTGAGGACAGGAGTTTGAGACCAGCCTAGGCAATGTAGTGAGACCCCCTTCTCTACCAAAATTTATATATATATATATGAAAAAGTAATTTGCTCAAGGCCAAATAGCCAGTAAGTGGCTTTTAACAATTACGCTATATACTCAAGGAAAGAGCACTAGATTGGAAATTAAAAGCCCCCTCAGCTGTCAGAGGGAAACTCTGTAAACTCAGAAACCTCATTTGACTTCTCTGAGCCTCAGTTTCCCATGAGTTAAACGTGAGTGTGAGCCTAGATAATTTTCCAAGTTTGCTTCAGCTCAATGATTCTTTGTACAGAGACAATCATCGGTACTAAAGAGACATCAGGCCGGGCGCAGTACTCACGCCTGTAATCCCAGCACTTTGGAAGGCTGAGGCAGGCGGATCACTTGAGGCCAGGAATTCGAGACCAGCCTGGCCAACACAGTGAAACCCCGTCTCTACTAAAAATACAAAAATTAGCCAGGTGCGGTGGCTCACACCTGTAATCCCAGCACTTTGGGAGGCCAAGGTGAGTGGATCAGAAGGTCAGGAGTTCAAGATCTGCTTGTTCAAGATGGTGAAACCCTGTCTCTAATAAAAATACAAAAAGTAGCTGGGTGTGGTGGCACACACCTGTAATCCCAACTACTCAGGAAGCTGAGGCAGGAGAATCGCTTGAACCCAGGAGATGGAGGTTGCAGTGAACTGAAATCACACCACTACACTCCAGCCTGGGTGACAGAGCAAGACTCCATCTCAAAAAATAAATAAATATTGATCTATAATGGTCAAAGGTGTTACATGTAGAGTGGCAAATATAGATATGTATGTATACATATAGATACGTATACATACATATATACATACATATATGTATATGTATATATATGCATATACATATATATACACACATATATATATGTGTATATATATGTGTGTATATATTTATCTCTCTCTAACAAGACATCAGGCTGGGCGTGGCGGCTCACGTCTGTGATCCCAGCACTTTGGGAGGCCGAGGCAGGCAGATCACCTGAGGCTGGCAGCTTGAGATCAGCCTGATCAACATGGAGAAACCCCGTCTCTACTAAAAATACAAAATTAGCTGGGTGTGATTGCAAGTGCCTGTAATCCCAGGTGCTCAGGAGACTGAGGCAGGTGAATCACTTGAACCTGGGAGGCAGAGGTTGCGGTGAGCTGAGATCACGCCATTGCACTCCAGCCTGGGCAACAAGAGCTAAACTCCATCTCAAAAAAAAAAAAAAAAACCAAAAACCACCAAAACAAAAAAAGACATCTCTGAGATTAAGAGCAATCTTTGCTCATTTATGGATTCCTCTGTCACCTTACCTGGGGGATAAGCCAGTTTCTGCTTTTTCATAATATGAAGAAGAACGAGAAAATGTGGGTCTGAGGAAGCCCACTCTGGAAGGGGAATTCCTGAAGATACTCAAGGAGACAGCAGTCGGTAATGCTCAATACGACTCACCCGTTTCTGTCATATTTCTTGAACACTGGGAAAGCCTCCAGAGGGTCTCCGAGCTGTGGAGGAAAAGAAAAGAGGACTAGCACAGACGCGTGTGGCGGAGGTGCAGGCCCTGTCCCAAGAGCTGTTGTCTTGGAGTGGGACGCTGTGGGGACCCACAATGGGGGACCAGCCGCAGCCTCGCAGACCTTCCATCTGCCTAGCTCTGAAGTCGCACGTATGAGGAAGGCTTTGGTGGGGAGGCCCAGGAGAGTTAAGTTTGGCGTCACCTGACAGGGCAAGAGGAGACTTCATTGGCCTGTGGGCATACTACCTGCTCAGAACACAGCCAACCCAAAGCAGAGAGGCCATCTGATCTGCCTGCACACTTCTTAAAAGAAGCCTCCACTGCCTTCACCTGCTTAAAACTCCAGATGGAAAATCATGTCCCTGAGCCACACCCTTATAAATGTGGAGTGTTTACTATGAGTGGGCTAAAGGAATACCAAAAAATGGGATACTAAATGAGGCAGGGGCTAGGCACTTTGGCTCACACCTGTAATCCTAGCACTTTGGGAGGCTAAGGCAGATGAAATGCTTGAGCTCAGGAGTTCAAGACCATCCTGGGCAACATGGCCAAACCCCATCTCTACAAAAATGGGCCAGGTGTGGTGGCGGGCACCTGTAGTCCCAGCTAGTGGAGAGGCTGAGGTGGGAGGATCACTTGGTCCCAGGCGGCAGAGGTTGCAAGGCTGAAGTGAGCAGAGATGGTGCCACTGCATTCCAGCCGAATGACAGAGTGAAACACTGTCTCATAAAAAGATTTTTTAAAAATTATCTAGACCCTCCTCTATGCATAAGGAACAAGATCCACAGGGAGGCAGCTGCTTCACTGGAATCCACATTTTCCTAAACACCTGGGCCAACTGCGGGCGCCTCCTCCCAACACACAGGTATGAGCTCAGTTTTCTGAACAGCAAGGAGGCAGAGGCGGTATGGGTGGGTAGTGTCACAATTCTGCCACAAGGTGGCGACAAAATAAGTCAAATTATAAACCAAGTGGAAGTCCCAAGAGGCAAGGACTGGGCAGAAAGGGAGAGTCACCCTGTTGGCAGCGTCCACTTTGGCACAAACGGCATCCATGGCTGCTCGCTCCTCCAAGCGCTTCTGCTTCTTCTCCTTGGCTTTGCTCGACTTTCTCTGCAACAAGGAAAAGCAACGTTAGCTGGAAGGGCTGTCGCCAATCAAACACTGATTTTCCCTTTGAGGAACCGAAGGGCCCTGCATCCACAGGCCTGGCCCAGCAGCAAGAAACTTCCCACCTCGGCTGCCACACATTTGGAGGGCCGGGGAAGACCCAAGAAGGTCATTTCGTAGCAGGAAGTCCTCAGAGGTCACCAGACTTCTCCGCTTCCCCTCAGGAAGAGCAGTGGCCCTCCTGACACAGACACTGTGTGGACCAGCGAGACAGCTGACAATGACTGTAGCAGGCCAGCCCCCAGCAGGCACCTAGTAAACATTCACTCACCACTCCCTCCTAAGGAGGGAACACCCAATTCTAGGCACACTGAAGACCGCTTCAGGGAGGAGGCGGCATCTGAGGGAGTCACTGAGGCGGTCCCTAAGTGTAAGTTCATTCAAAGCCTTTTCAGTGTCTTCCGGCTTTGGGAGACAAAGATCTGGTCGGCCACGGCTCCTGTAGGAGTGGGGTCTCATTAAAGTGGGGGCCACCGTCTTCTGACTCTAGGACACATAGCCATTCCCAGAAGCCCTGCTCAGTTAAGGCCAATGAGTGGCAGGCATACTACATACTATCGAAAGGGCCAAGGGCAGAGGGGCCCAAGGGGTTCACCTCAGGACAGAGGTGACACGTGGTCAGCAAGACCAAGTTGCAGACACAGTCAGCAGCTCACAGCAGAGGACCAGCAAAGGGGGATTCTCCTGGCACAGAGCAGAGAACGGCAAATCGCCCACAGCTGTTTCTAGAGCAGGTCGTTTTGAGGCCAAGGAGGGATTCTCTCAGGCCTAAGACCTGCTCACCCTATTGTGAAAAGCTGGGTAACACAGGCCAAGAGCCAGGCTCTGAAGTCTGGCAGGCTTCATCTAAAGCCTTCTTTTTTTTCTTTCTTTCTTTCTTCAGGTGGCATTGAAGGAAGCCTCCTTTTTTTAAAAAAATTTTGAGATGGAGTCTCACTCTATTGCCCAGGCTGGAATACAGTGGCATGATCTCGGCTCACTGCAGCCTCTGCCTCCCAGGTTCAAGCAATTTTCCTGCCTCAGCCTCCCGAGCAGCTTGGATTACAGGCGCGTACCACCATGCCCTGCTAAATTTTTTTTTTTTTTTTTAAAGGCAGGGTTTCACCATGTTGGTCAGAATGGTTTTGATCTCTTGACCTAGTGATCCGCCCGCCTCAGCCTCCCAAAGTGCTGGGATTACCGGCGTGAGCCACTGTGCCCAGCTTCTTGTATCTGTTTTTTTTTTTTTTTTAGTAGAGACGGGGTTTCACCATGTTGGTCAGGCTGGTCTGGATCTCCTGACCTCAGGTGGTCCACCCACCTTGGCCTCCCAAATTGCAGGGATTACAGGTGTGAACTACTGCATCTGGCCTAATTTCTGTATTTTTAGTAGACAGAGTTTCACGATGTTGGCCAGGCTGGTCTCGAACTCCTGACCTCAAGTAATCCAGCCGCTCAGGCGTGAGCCATCAAAGCGTCTTCCTACTCTCCACACCCTGCAGTGCTAGGAAAAGACAGCACTTCAAGCCTCCTCCCATGGCCTGATGAGTGAGGATCCCCATGAGGGTCAACAGGGTACGTGCTCAATTAATGGCCGTTCTCATTCTCTCTCCCGCAGACAACCTGAGAGCACAGAGGGCCCGCGCCACCCAGCCAGTCCCCAGAAGGCACTCCAAAGGCACTGGTAAGCTGGCTCTGCTTTTTACCAATAGAGCAGCCTCTTTTGACACCTCCCACCCCTCCTTTCCCTGAGCTCTCTTTAGAGGTTTGACAACCCCCAATTACATCTAGCCCTGACAGACTAGCCCCAGGAAAGGACACTCAGAGCGATTAACCCTTCTGCATGAGTTGAAAAAGCAGCTACTAGAGCAGTTCTCAGAATCAATTCTACCTTTGATTTTCCAAGGAATGACACTGTTTACTTCCTGCTTTAATCAACCAAGAAGCAACTCACCAGGAACTTACAGGGATTGCTCTCATAGACACAAACTCTACCAACACCAGCTACTAATTATGTCGTGGCTGAGCGCTGTGTGGAACACAGGCAAGATCTCCTATCTTACCTCCTTAGAGGAAGGAACAAACCAGAGAATGGGCTGTCTTTGTAAGGCTGGACTCCTGGGACAGAACCACCCTCCCTCTACCATGGATAGGCTTAGAGCATTTATCTTTTTCTCTGGAAATGTGCGTTTCAAGACAAACACTGAGATACAGCTTGCAAAGTGCTTTTATAAACCTTATGTTTCTTTTCATTTTCTGAGAGATAGGGGGAGTCTCACTATGTTGCTCAGGCTGGTCTCAAACTCCTGGGCTCAAGTGATCCTCCTGTGTTGGTCTCCCAAAGTGCTGGGATTACCGGCGTGAGGCACCACGTCGCCCAGCCTACGTTATGTGTTTCAATTCTCAGGGCAGAAACTATCACCTCCCTTTACACAATAGGAAACTGAGGCTTGAAGGGACAATTTGAACACTCAGAGTTGTGCAGTGAAGAGGGGCAGAGGGAGACTCAGTTCCAGGATGGGCTGCAGCTCATGCTTGTTACACACTGTCTCCTACAGAGGCGCCCACATCCTGCAGAGTGGACTTCCACTCGGTCATCAACAAAGATTCTTGCACCCTGCCAAGATAACACCTGGGCTTCAGGAGCCCTCAGCAACCACACAGCAACTCCCTTCTCATTGCCTGGCTGGTTTGTTAACAGCGTGCCGATACAGTGCCGCTACAGGCCCTACCCCTCAGCACCAAGGCAGAGAAGGAACAGAGAAGCCTCAGATAGGTCTCCAGGGCTGCACCATGGGGCAGAAGAGCATGAGCTTTGGCGTCAATCAGACCGGGCCTATGCTCTTCCTGCCACCCCCAGAATGACTTGTGAAAGCAACTCTATCTCCATGAAGATGCGGGTGCAAATGCTGACCTCTTGGAGCTGTAAGGGCAGATCAGAAGCCAGCACACCTTCAGAACGGGTACAAGCTCCCTTCTTTCACCCTACATGCTTGCTCTCTTACCACAAGACAAGGCTCAAGGATAAAAGGTGCTGGAGGGCAAGGGTGACGCCCAGAACCCAGAAAGCACTGAAGCCTGGGTTCCCTCTATCTCATTTCTAAGCATGAGAAGTAATTCCTAAGCACAAGCAGCAGGAGGGCCAGCCTGGCCTCCAGGAGATCTGTAGGCCCATTCATGCAGACCTGGCAAGCTAGGCAATCCTCAAAGCAAGGCCTGGGACTGCCATGGCCTGAGACTGCAGTAACTCAAGAACCCCTTATGTGCTCCACTGCCTGCCCACGGGGCATGAGGCAGGGTGCAGCCAGCTGGGCAGACAGGCAGGGAGGGGCCGCACTAGGAAAAGTGGTCTCCTACCATTCCAATTAGCTTTGCCCCTGCCTTGTGGAGGTGAGGCTGCCCTATGGGGACACGGGAAAAGGCTCCTAATTAAAATGGGAAATAAGCACAATGAACAGTAAAGCTCACTGTGGTTAAGTGTCTTTCCCAAGGGAGCTTTGTATAAAAAAAGAGAGAGAGAGTGAGTGCAGGATTTTCAGTCAAAAGACCTGGATTTGATTCTCAGCTCTTTCACTTAATAGCTACGTGACTTCCGGCAAGTTACTTGAGCTCTTTTCATCAAGTTGCTCAAAATTTCTCTGACTCTCAGTTTTCTTATCCATAAAATGGGGCTCACAATGCCTACACCAACAGCCGCAGGAGGGCACTTCTGTTTACAGGGACGTTCTGCTGGTGCTTCCATGAAGGTGATCAATCTAATCTTCACAACCCAGCATGGTAGGTGTGACTACTTCTTTGATGAGAAATCTGAGGCACAGAGAGCGGACAGAACTTGCAGGGTCACAGAGCCGGTGAGGAGAGTTCTCAAAGCTGCTCTTCCCCCCACTCCCTCCTCAGTCCCTCGACTCTTCCCCATGCCTCGAGGGTAGATCCACTTTATCTGCCTATATTCACCCAGTGCTCACCAAACAGCAGGTACTCAGTTCACAGCTGCTGAATGAATCATCCAAGATTCAAACCCACATTTGAACCTAAAGTCCATGCTCTTTCCACTGTGTCACAATGATGTTTATATGGCACTTTTTGTTATAAAGGGTTATGTAAATGTTTTCATGTGCAGTGCAGAACTCCTCCCCTTACTATTCCCATCGAAGAAGCAACTCCACACACGGTTCTACGACTGTAAGGGGTCATAAAGACAAATGGAAAAAAAAAGGTGGCTCACGCCTGTAATCCCAGCGCTTTGGGAGGCCGATGCGGGTGGATCACCTGAGGTCAGGAGGTCAAGACCAGCCTAGCCAACATGCTGAAACCCCATCTCTACAAAAAATACAAAAAAATTAGCTGGATGTGGTGGCGGATGCCTATAATCCCAGCTACTTGGGAGGCTGACGCAGGAGAACTGCTTGAACCTGGGAGGCAGAGGTTGCAGGGAGCTGAGATTGTGCCACTGCACTCCAGCCTGGGCAACAAGAGCAAAACTTTGTCTCAAAAAATAAAAATAAATAAATAGAAAAAAAGAAAAAAAAATCCAGATGGGAGGAGGAGGCACCTTTCAGAAAAGGAATGTGGCATCTCTGAGGTTTTCAATATCAATGTCTCCATCTCATATAGTATCCAACATCCAAAAAGAACCTGTTTTTGGTGAAGCAAGAGAAATACAAATTCTAATTCCTGAAAGACACATGTGTGGTAACCAGGACACGTGTGTGGCAACTGAAGAGAAAGCATCCATCTGAAGCCTCACTCAGCCTGAGGCCAGGCTGTCAAGTGGAGCCCAGCCCTCTGCCACAGGGTGACAACAAGGAATGATGACTCCCCAGCACCCACAGTTGTGGAATGAGGGTGATGAGACGGTTCCAGCTGTTTCAGGGAGGAGAATTCAAGTCTCTGTTACTGTGAATTTTAGGCCAGAAGAGACTCTGTAGGGTCTGACGTGAGAAACACATCTGTAAAGCATAAGTAATAAGCCGAACTTGGTGGCTCATGCCTGTAATCCCAGCACTTTGGGAGGCCAAGGCAGGCGGATCACCAGGTCAGGAGATCGACACCATCCTGGCTAACACAGTGAAACCCTGTCTCTACTAAAAATACAAAAAATCAGCCAGGCATGGTGGCGGACTACTCCCAGTTACTTGGGAGGCTGAAGCAGGAGAATCACTTGAAGCCGGGAGGTGGAGGTTACAGTGAGCCGAGATCACACCACTGCACTCCAGCCTGGGCGATAGAGCGAGACTCCGTCTCAAAAAAAAAAAAAGGTATAACTAGTAAGACTGAGGCCCTAAAGGAAGCAAGGATCATAGAATCTCTGGGGCATATTTCTTGTCTTTTTCCCCTCACCCTGTCTTATGGAGTGGAGGACCTGCTATTTCAACCCAACCAATGAGGATGTGTTGAAGTAAAATGTCAGCTTACACTTCTTGTTTTCTGCTTAATCCGTAGTGCCTGCTTCTGGTTAGACAGTTACTAAGCGACACCCGGGACACGGTTTTCATTTAGTTTCAACAATGGCTGCATCTAGGACCTTTCACCAAAATCTAGGTTAAATATGCCTAAATCTCTAGACTTGGTTTTCTACATTTGAAGTACGTAATACCCAAAATTCTTTGGTAAAACATGATGACTGTTTTGTCATAACTATTTTCGTCTAATAGGTTGATTTGTTCAGTGGATAAATATTGGAGGGGGAAAAAAACGAGGTTAACAACAGTAGGGACAAACCCAGTGGGTTAAAAATAGCACAAATCTATTTTAGATCAGTAAAGTGAAAGCTGAGGATACAGGCAAAAATAACAGCCACTACTTAGGAGACACCTCCTTAGCAATCCACATCCATTATCTCACTTAATCTTCACTACTACCCTAAGGGGGAAGTATGTTTGCATCACCACATCCCTCACACAGGTGAGGAAATTCAAACAATCAAGGCCAACTCACTGGCACAATATTATACCGGCAGCAGCAAAGATTGGGCTGGAATTGAGGTACCTCCAAAGTCAGGGTTCCCTTAAGTGATGGAAATTCCATATGGGCATGGTGGCTCACACCTGTAATCCCAGCACTTTGGGAGGCCTAGGCGGGTGGATGTCTGAGGAGTTCGAGACCAGCCTGGCCAACATAGCGACACTCCGTCTCTACTAAAAATCCAAAAATTAACCGGGCGTGGTGGCAGGCGCCTTGTAATCCCAGCTGCTCGGAAGGCTGAGGCAGGAGAATCGCTTGAACCCAGGAGGAGGTTGCAGTGGGCCAAGATCGCACCATTGCACTCCAGCCTGGGTGGCAAGAGCAAAACTCGGTCTCAAAAAAAAAAAAAAAAAACTAATATAGCCAGTACCAGGGAGGACGTTATCTTTTTAAGAGGGTGGCTGATACTGCTGTAATTAAGACCTAGCACGGTGAACGCACAGAAACTTGCAAACAACTTCTGCCTTACCCTATATGCGGGGAAAGTAAACTAAATTGTACCTCTAGGTTGCCGGCACGGAACAGGTGGTCAATATCCATCCGCGGCCGCCGCCCCCTCATCTTCCCGGCTCACCTGCACAGCCCTCCTCTTGCAAAAACATCTGCACTATCAAACTCCTAACAACCTAAGTGGTCGTAAGAACCACTTCACTGCAACCAAGAGGCGTCAAGACAGGAGTCTATGGGAACGTCTGTGTCTATCAAGAGCAGCAGGAACCTGGTGGAGAGGTTTCCAAACAATGTAGGGGAATTGGCTTCGCTGAGACTCGAGTAGCGGGAAGTGCAGTGGACTGGGATTCGAGAGACCCAAAGGGGGGTCTGACGCCCCAGCCAGTGTGACCTTGGCTAGACGCCTTCTTTCCTCTGGGCCTCAATTCCCTCCAAGCCAGGGTTGACCTCGGATGTGAAAAGCGGCGAAGCTGGTGACTGTCAGGTGATGAGTGACCCTAAAGGAGCGGGAGGCTAATCCCAGGGTCCGCGCTGGCGACGGGGGTGGGGAGGCAGGTAACGGGTCCGCGAGGCAGGAAGGGGCTGGCGTGACGCTGGGGGCGGCGAGGGGGTGGGGTCCAGGACTAGGGGCTTTCGAGAGGATTCCCAGGCTAGGCCTAGCGTGGGGACCCTTAGAATCGGGGAGTCGGGTCATGTGGGGGCAAAGGGTCACGTGAGGCTGGAGGGGGTTGGGGTCACGTGAGAGGGGGGTTTAAGAACAAAGGGGGTGAGGGAAGCGAGGAGCGCCCTTGGACCTCCCGTCTCCTCTCTCAGCCTCACTCACCCCCATAGCGGCGGCGGCGGCAGCTGCAGCGGCGGCGACCCTTAGCTCCTTCTTCACACACTTGCCGGCAGGGAGGCGGCAACGGCAACGGCGGCGGCGGCGGCGGCAGCAGCAGCAGCAGTGGCAGCGACAGCAGCAGCAGAAGCAGAGCGGCGGACCCCACACCGCGCATGCGTCTCGCAGCTCCCCCGCGCGCCTTGGTACCGCGCCGGCGCAGAACTGGGGTAGGGGGAGCCGAAAGCCGGCGCGCAGGTGGAACGCCCGCGAGGCGGGCCGAGGGTCTCCGACCAGGAGGCGGGAGCGCGGAGGAGCGTCGCGCCCGGAATGACGTGCGCCCCAGGCCCGCCCCCTCGCCGGGTTGCGTCTGTAGCTATGGCAACGGCGGCGCCAGGCCTGGCAGTTCACCCCGGCCGCGAGCCGTAGCGCCGCTGGGGGCCGCTTGAGTGGCAGCGCCTCCCCTGAGGCCAGCGTCTTCTCGACCCCGCGCATAGCAGCCGGCGGCGCAGCTACCTTCCCAGGCGGCCAATCGCATCTCGACCTCTGAAGTACCTGCCCCTCCCGAGCCCTCCCCCGCGCAGCAGAAGTCTTTGGAAACTTTCCCACCTTCCAGATCTTGACTCTTCAAATTCCTTTTCTAACAAGAGTCCTGTTACTCATTCATTCGTCTTCTAACCATTCATTCGCCTTCCATTCATCACGTTCTCAGTAATCATTAACTTGCACCTACACGATGCTGAGCCTAGGGGGCACAGAGAGAAGAGAGGTGCCATCACAGCACCACACCTCACGGTTTAGACGGGAGACGGGCACGTAAGCACTGTTTAGGAGAGAGTGGATGGTGCTGTTAGAGTGAGGCACCAGGCATCCCTGACAGTTTTAATTTCAACCCATCCCCAGCACACCGGATTGACCCGCACCTGACCCGAATCTAAACCGCCAGGGGCGCTTCCGCAGTGTGCACACTCCGGAGATCTACCCCAGAATCTGCCGGGGTGGAGCCGGAGTCTTCACTTCCTAGTGCTCCGCAGGTAGGGTCTTAGACACGAAAATTAGAGAAATAATGCCCAATACTTCAAGCTTAATGGACTTTTTCAGGTTTTGCTCATCACATCTTTTTTTTTTTTTTTTTTTTTTGAGATGGAGTGTCACTCTTTTTGCCCAGGCTAGGGTGCAGTGGCGCGATCTCAGCTCATTGCAACCTCCGCCTCCCGGATTCAAGCGCCTCTCCTGCCTCAGCCTCCCGAGTAGCTGGGATTACAGGCGTGAGCCACCGTGCCTGGCCGACCCTGTCTCAAAAATAAATAAATAAAAAGGCCAGGATCGGATCGGTGGCTCGGCTCATGCCTGTAATCCCAGCACTTTGGGAGGCTGAGATGCGCGGATCACCTGAGGTCTGGAGTTCGAGACCAGCCTGACCAACATGGAGAAAGCCCCGTCTCTGCTAAAAATACAAAATTAGCCGGGCGTGGTGGCTCATGCCTGTAATCCCAGCTGCTGGAGAGGCTGAGGTAGGAGAATCCCTTGAACCCGGGAGGTGGAGGTTGTGGTGAGCTGAGATCTTGAACCCAGGAGGTGGAGGTTGTAGTGAGCTGAGCTGAGATTGTACCATTGCACTCCAGCCTGGGCAATAAGGCGAAATTCTGTCTCAAAAAAAAAAAAAAAAAAAAAAAGAGAGAGAGAGAGACAGGGTCTCCTGGTCACCCAGGCTGGAGTGTAATGGTGCAGCCACAGCTCACTGCAGCCTCGACCTCCTGGGCTCAAGCAATCCTCTCGCCTCAGCCTCCTGAGTAGCTAGGACTACAGGCATGCACTATCACATGCAGCTAAAATTTTTTTTCAATTTATTTTTTTGTTGAGATGGGGTCTCACTGTGTTACCCAGGCTGGTCTCAAACTCCTGGGCTCAAGCGATCGTCCCACTTTGGCCTCCCAAAGTGCTAGGATTACAGGCATGAGCCACTGCGCTTAGTCTCATTATTCCAACTTTAGTGCTCAGTGCAAATTCAGTGCCTACTGTATGTTCCAAGCAGCAAGGAAAACAATAAAAAACAGAATAGACACCACTCTTGTATCCTAAAAGACAACCAGTAATAGATGAAGTAAATAGGTAATATACATAGTATAGATGTATACAGTAATAGATGTATATGTAATATATGTAATATATGTATATGTAATATACATAGTATACATATATGTATATGTAATATACATAGTATAGATGTATACAGTAATAGATGAAGTAAATAGGTAATAGATGAAGTAAATAGGTAATATACATAGTATATTACCTATTTGTAATATACTGATAGGTATTACCTATCAGTAATATACTATCAGTAATATACTAATAGGTATTACCTATACCTATAGGTATATACCTACTGATAGGTATTACCTATACCTATAGGTATTACCTATACCTATACCTATACCTATCAGTATATTACCTCATGAAGAGGGTGTTGTACAGGGACCAGATGACATGGTCGGGCACGGAGGTGTCACTGCGGATGTGGATCACGGTGGATGTTGGGGGAGCCGGGTTGTGGGGCGCCCCCAGCGCAGCCACTTTATGTTCCTCCTTGAGATGATCAATGAGGAGCATGATGTGGCTCCTCTTTGGGGGGGACAGTCAGTGTTGGCGGGAGTGAAGAAGGTTTAGACAGTGTGGTTCATGGTGTCCAGGGAAGACCAGCTGTGGCCAGGTTGCTGGGATGGTTCTCAGTGGGTTAATTTATAGTTTTAACTAGGATGCTCAGGAAAGGCAAAAATGGGGTGATACTTGAGTCAAGATCCGAAGGTGAGGGAGCAAGTAATGAGAATGTCTGGGGGAAGGGCATTGTGGGGGCAGGAGGGTCCCAGAAACACCCTGGCTTCTGGGTTGAGATGAGAATGTAGGGACAAGATCAAAGGAAGGACAGTGGCTGGGCCCGGTGGCTCACATCTGTAATCCCAGCATTTTGGGAGGCCGAGGCAGGTGGATCATGAGGTGAGAGATCGAGACCATCCTGACCAAGATGGTGAAACCCTGTCTCTACTAAAAATACAAAAATTAGCCGGGCGTGGTGGCGGGCACCTGTAATCCCAGCTACTCGAGAAGCTGAGGCAGGAGAATCACCTGAACCCAGGAGGCGGAAGTTGCAGTGAGCTGAGATTGCACCACTGCACTCCAGCCTGGCAACAGATCAAGACTCAGTCTCAAAAAAAAAAAGAGTCTAGGCTGGGCGTGGTGGTGGCTCACGTCTCTAATCCCTGCCCTTTGGGAGGCTGAGACAGGTGGATCATTTGAGGTCAGGGGTTCCAGACTAGCCTGGCCAACATGGTAAAATCCCGTCGCTACTGAAAATACAAAAATTAGCCCAGTGTGATGGCAGGCAACTACAATCCCAGCTACTTGGGAGGCTGAGGCAGGTGAATTGCTTGAACCTGGGAGGCAGAGGTTGCAGTGAGCCGAGATCCAGCCACTGCACTCCAGCCTGGGCAACCGAGCGAGACTCTGTCTCAAAAAAGGAAAAAAAAAGGAAGGACAGTTCAGAGGCCACTGCTATAATCAATACAAGAGATGAAGCCTCCATGGCTGACCAGCAGCGGAGGTGGGAGAAGGGCATTGAAGGCAGGGCCTACAGAACTTGCAGATTGGATGTGGGGTGTGAGGGAAGATATCTTCATGGTTTTTAGCCTGAGCTGCTGGAAAAATGAAGTGGCTTCAGTGGAGACGTGGATGACTTTGAAAGGACCTGGCTTGAGTACAGGGAAGATTGGAATTCTGTTTAGGCCACTTCAGGTCTGAGTGCTTTTTAGACATTCTTGTCTAAAAATGTGGGATAGTCAGAGTTGAGCTCAGGAGAGGGGTCCATGTTGGAGATAAAAATTTCAGCACAGTCAGCACATAGATAATATTTAAATCGGTGAGACTGGCCAGGTGCCATGGCTCACACCTGTAATCCCAGAACTTTGGGAGGCCAAGGCAGACGGATCTTTTGAGGTCAGGAGTTCGAGACCAGCCTGACCAACATGGTAAACCCCATCTCTACTAAAATACAGAAAAAACTTAGCCGACAGTGGTGGCAGGTGCCTGTAATCTCAGCCTACTTGGGAGGCTGAGGCAGGAGAATCACTTGAACCTGGGAGGCGGAGGCTGCAATAAGCTGAGATCGCATCACTGTACTCCAGCCTGGGTGACAGAGCAAGACGCCTTCTCAAAATAAATAAATAAATAAATAGAAAAAATAAATACAAAAGACAAAATCCAGTTTGATTTTTTTTAATAAATAAATAAATAAAGCTGTAAGACTGAGGCCGACCATGGTGGCTCATGCCTGTAATCCCAGCACTTTGGGACGCTGAATCAGGCGGGTCCCTTGAACTCAGGAGTTCAAGACCAGCTTGTGCAACATAGCGAGACCCTGTCTCTACTACCAAAAAAAAAAAGCTGTGAGACCGGATGAGGCCGTGGAGGGAATGTAGTTAGGCGGCAATGAGTGGATCTTTGGCCTGAGAGCCCTATTGTGCAGTCAGGAAATTTGTTGCGGTTGCCAGCCCTCTAGGGATCAGGAGAGGGAGCTGAGAGAGGGAGGAGGGCAGCTAGATGGGAAGAGGGGATATCTGAGCTTATCCTTGAAGGAGGAAGAGGAGGCAAGGAAATTTATTTATTTATTTATTTGTTTGTTTGTTTGTTTGTTTTTGAGACAGAGTCTCACTCTACACCCAGGCTGGAGTGCAGGGGTGCAATATCAGCTCGCTGCACCTCTGCCTCTGGAGTTCAAGCAATTCTCCTGCCTCAGCCTCCTGAGTAGCTGAGATTACAGGCATGCATCACCACACCAGGCTAATTTTTGTATTTTAAGTAGAGACAGGGTTTCACCATGGTGGTCAGGATGGTCTTGAACTCCTGACCTCATGATCTGCCTGCCTCAGCCTCCCAAAGTGCTGAGATTACAGGCTTGAGCCACTGTGCCTGGCCGATGAGGCAAGGAAATTTTAACCAACAGAAAAGGATTTGCAGAGCCAGGGAGGTATGAGGGAGTGGAAAAGGTGGGGGGTGAGACTCCCCCCCACCTCGGCACAGTCCCCACTGCGTTTCGGTTTTTCTGGTCTCCTTACCTGCAGTGAACTTCACCGTCAGCTGCTTCAGTACTCAGGTGACTGCCACCACCATCCCCTGTGCCCTGTCCCTTCTGCCACACCCCACTCTTGGATTTGCTCCCTGCTCCTCCAGCATGCTGGAATTTGCTGGAAACCAGGCAAGGCCTGGGAGGTGAGCCCAGTAGTCCCTGGAGGGGGTGGGGGGAGGGGGCAGAGAGGGGCATTATCCAGGCCACCTGAGACGCCTGAAAAGGCCCAATGCCCTATTTCTGCCCCAAGGCAGCCTCCTTCTGTCTGCGGCCTGCCCTGATTATGGGCTGTCTCCCCTGCTCAGAGCTTCCTTGTTCTGGTGGGTGGTGGACAGAGCCTGCTCGGGAGCTGGAACCTGTGTCTAATCCTCCTTTCTGCTGCTTATTTGCCTTATGACTTCAAGCAAGGGGCCTACTGTCTTTGAGACTCAGTTTCCTTGTTTGTAAAGTGAGACCACCAGTAGCAGTCATCTTCATCTTCAGTAAAATCTTCTTCCAGGGGTGGTTTGAGAATTAAATAGGGCAGGAATGGAACGCTCTACCCCCATACAAAAGTATATCAAAATGGACGGGCGTGGTAGCTCACACCTGTAATCCTGGCACTTTGGGAAGCTGAGGTGGGTGGATTGCCTGAGGTCAGGAGTTCAAGACCAGCCTGGCCAACATGGCAAAACCCAGTCTCTACCAAAAGTACAAAAATTAGGCCAGGGGCAGTGGCACATGCCTGTAATCCCAGCACTTTGGGAGGCCGAGGTGGGCGGAACATGAGATCGAGACCAGCCTGGCCAACATGGTGAAACCCTGTCTCTACTAAAAATACAAAAACTAGCTGGGCGTGGTGGCAGGTGCCTGTAGTCCCAGCTACTCGGGAGGCTGAGGCAGGAGAATCGCTTGAACCCTGTAGGAGGAGGTTGCAGTGAACTGATATTGTACCACTGCACTCCAGCCTGGGCAACAGAGCAAGACTGTCTCAAAAAAAAAAAACGGTGTATCTTCCCTTCTCCCCTTCCTGGCATCACATCCCTCCTGCCACACCCACACTGACCAGGCTTTCTACGCTGCTTCATTTACCCTTCCCTCCAACCCCCACACAGGGGACTGAAGCACCCCTTCTCCACGCTCCGCTCCGACCTCTCTGGTCTCCCTCATCTCTCCCAGCCCCTGGACTCCCTGGTTCCTCCTCCCGCCGCCTCTTTCTCCCTATTCCTCAGACACAGCCCCTGCCCAGCCTCCAGGCTTTGCCCTCTTCTCACTCTATAGCCCTCAGCTGCTCCCAGATATTCATTCGCTCCTTCATTCAGCCAAGGCACGGGAGCTGCCACATGCTCGCGTTGCTTCTGTGCGGAGGAACAGCTTGGGAGACAGCTCCTGCCGGAGAGGGAAAGCACGTTTGGGGAGGGCAGGCATCGCACTGTGTGATGAGTGGGCAGCTGAGAGTCCCCGGACTTCCCCAGAAGAATCTGAATTTACACTTCTCCTGCCACCCAAGGCCAGGTCCACCTAAATTGTGGAACACTAAGGCCCCTCAGGGTCTCTCCCGGCTGGCCCTGAACCCCTCTCCTCAGGCCTTCTTCACTTCTGTTCCTCCCTGTCTCCTGCCTGCCCTCGGGGGCCTCTCTTCCTGACTCAAAAGCTTGTGGAGGCCAGGCAAGGTGGCTCACACCTATAATCCCAGCACTTTGGGAGGCAGAAGCAGGTGATCACTTGAGGTCAGGAGTTTGAGATCAGACTGGCCAACATGTCAAAACCCTGCCTCTACCAAAAACACAAAAAATTGCCGGGCGCAGTGGCTCATGCCTGTAATCACAGCACTTTGGGAGGCCGAAGCAGGTGGATCACAAAGTCAGGAGTTCGAGACCAGCCTAGCCGACACAGTGAAACCCCGTCTCTACTAAAATACCAAAAATTAGCTGGACGTGGGGGCGGGCGCCTTTCATCCCAGCTACAGCTACTCGGGAGGCTGAGGCAGGAGAATCGCTTGAACCCAGGAGGCAGAGGTTGCAGTGAGCCGAGATCGAGCCTCTGCACTCCAGCCTGGGTGACAGAGCAAGACTGTTTCAAAAAAAAAGCATGCGGAGGCAGCAGCCTAGCCTGTGTGTCCCTCCTTGGCTTCCCATTCCTCTCACTCCTCAAGCCCTGCAGCTTGGCTGCTGTCCCCCCAGCCCACGCCTCCCTCCTGGTGCCTCCGGCAGTTCTGCGAACTCCAGCTCTGCTTCCCAGCCTCATCCTCCGGCCCTTCCTGCAACATGTAGCTCTGTTACTCCCTTCCTCTCCTCCCTCTTGAAACACTGTTCTTTCCTTGGCTCCTGTGACACCACACACCCCTGTTTTTCTAAAACCCACATCTGGTTGGTGAGTGAAAGGCCTTCTGTGGCTTGAAACTCCGTCTGGTGGTTCCATCCCTGCCCACTTGGCCCAGGTCACTGGCTCCACACTGCGTCCTGTGCTCCCTGCAGTGGGGACTGTGCCTTTCTGCTGTTAGGGTTGCCAGATTCGATAAGTGGGACAAACTGAAACTCACTGTTTATCTGAAATTTATTTTTAATTTAATTTTCTTTTTCTTTTTCCTTTTTTGAGATGGAGTCTGGCTCTGTTGACCAGGCTGGAGTGCAGTGG
The DNA here is from genome assembly GCA_963573385.1 of Cacajao melanocephalus. Taxonomy (NCBI): domain Eukaryota; kingdom Metazoa; phylum Chordata; class Mammalia; order Primates; family Pitheciidae; genus Cacajao; species Cacajao melanocephalus. The sequence continues at coordinate 118,864 of CAUYLG010043132.1, forward strand.
TGCGATCTCGGCCCACTGCAATCTCCGCCTCCTGGGTTCAAGCGATCGTCCTGCCTCACCCTCTGAAGTAGCTGGGATTACAGGTGCGTGCCACCATGCCCAGCTATATTTTCGTATTTTTAGTAGAGACAGGGTTTCATCATATTGGCCAGGATGGTCTTGAACTCCTGACCTTGTGATTTGCCCACCTTGGCCTCCCAAAGTGCCAGGATTACAGGCGTGAGCCACCGCACCTGGTCTTATTTTATTTTATTTTATTTTATTTTATTTTATTTTATTTTGAGACAGAGTCTCTGTGGCCCAGGCTGGAATGCAGTATGCTGATGCGATCTCGGCTCACTGCAATCTTTGCCCCACAGAATCAAATGATTCTCCTGCCTCAGCCTCCAGAGTAGATGGGATTACAGGTGCACGTTACCACGCCCAATAAATGGAAGCATTTATCTGAAATTTAAATTTAACTGGCTAGGCACAGTGGTTTACGCCTGTAATCCTAGCAATTTGGAAGCCCAAGGTGGGAGGATCCTTTGGGTCAAGGAGTTTGAGAACAACCTGGGCAATATAATCATATTCCCCGCCTTTACAAAAAGTAAAAATTAAAAAAAATCAGGTGGGGCACAGTGGCTCAACCTGTAATCCCAGCATTTTGGGAGACACAGGCAGGCAGATCACCTGAGGTCAGGAATTCAAGACCAGCTTGGCCAACATGGTGAAACCCCAACGCTACCAAAAATACAAAAATTACCTTGGGTCTGGTGGCAGGCACCTGTAATCTCAGCTACTGGGGAGGCTGAGGCAGGGGAATCCCTTGAACCCAAGAGGCAGAGGTTGCAGTGAGCCAAGATCCAGCCATTGCACTCCAGCCTGGGTGACAAGAGAGAAACTAAATCTCAAAAAAAAAAAAAATTAGCTGGGTGTGATGGCACATAGTAGCCTCCCAGCTATTTGGGAGGCTGAAGTGGGAGAATTGCTTGACCTCAGAAGGTTGAGGCTGCAGTGAGCTGTGGTCATGCCACTGTACTCCAGCCTGGGCAACAGAGCAAGACCCTGTCTCAAAAAAATAAATAGGCCGGTCACGGTGGCTCACGCCTGTAATCCCAGCACTTTGAAAGGTCGAGGTGGGTGGATCACATGAGGTCAGGAGTTCAAGACCAAGCTGGCCAACATGGTGAAAACCCATCTCTACTAAAAATACACAAATTAGCCAGGCGTGGTGGTGGGTGTCTGTAATCCCAGCTACTTGGGAGGCTGAGGCAGGAGAATTGCTTGAACCCGAGAGGGGGAGGTTGTAGTGAGCTGAGATCGCACCACTGGACTCCAGCCTGGGTGACAGGGCAAGACTCTATCTCAAAATCAAAACAAACAAACAAAAAAGAAACAAAAAAAACCCAAAAATTATCCGGGCACTGTGGCGGGCACCTGTAATCCCAGCTACTCCAGAGGCTGAGGCAGCAGAATCTTCACCCTGGGTGGCAGAGGTTGCAGTGAACTGAGATCAGGCCACTGCACTCCAACCTGGGTGACAGAGCAAGACTCCATCTCAAAAATAAAATAAAATAAAATAAAATAAATGACTGGGCATCCTGGTTTTCTTTTTTTTGTTTTCTTTTCTTTTTTTTTCTGAGACAGAGTCTTGCTCTATCACCCAGGCTGGAGTGCAGTGTAGTGGTGCGATCTCGGCTCACTGCAACTTCCACCTCCCGGGTTCAAGTTATTCTCCTACCTCAGCCTCCTGAGTAGCTGGGATTATGGACGCCTGCCACCAGGCCCAGCTAATTTTTGTATTTTTAGTAGAGATGGGGTTTCTCTGTGTTGGCCAGGCCAGTCTTGAACTCCTGACCTCAAGTGATCTGCCCACCTGGGCCTCCCTAAGTGCTGGAATTACAGACGTGAGCCACTGTGCCCAGCCGTCACGTATTTTTATGTGCTAAATTTGGCAGTCCTAACTGCTGTACCCTTAGCACCCAGCTTACTGCCTGGTGTAGAGCAGGCATTCCGTAAGTGTTAGCTGAAGAAATATGGGCAGTGATGGTGGCAGGCACAGGTGCTGTGGGGCACAAAAGAAGCAAGGCCCCTAGAAGAGGTGACACCTGAGCCCTGCAGATGGAAATATTAGGTCATGCACCAACAGCCCCTCCATGGAGATATCTGCCATAGTGAGTTACATAGCATCCCTCCAAATTATGTGTTCAAGTCCTAACTGCCGCCCCCGCAACTCTGTATCTGTGAATGTGACCTTAATTGGAAATAGGTGTTTGCAGGTGTAATTAAGTTAAAGCTCTTGGGATGAGATCATCCTGGATTTAGGGTGGGCCCTAAATCCAATGACTGGTGTCCTTAGAAGAGAAAGGAGAGGGAGATTGGAGATACAGCAGGAAGACAGCTGTATGAAGCCAGAGGCAGAGACTGGAATGAGACAGCTACAAGTCAAGGACTGCCAAGGAGAGAGGCTTTCAGTGGATTCTCCTGCAGAGCCTGGAAAAGGAAGCAGCTCTGCCAGCACTTGATTCTGAGCTTCTGGGAGAACTGGGAGAAAATGAACGGCTGTTGTTTTAAACCATCCGGTTTGTGAGAGGGCAGCCCTGGGAAACTAACACACTCCCAAGGCTCCATGTTTCCCGAAATCTCTGTTTCTTCCTTCAGGACCTCCACCCCCAGAACCCTCTCTACTACCAGACCTTTTATCTGGCCTGTGTAGTCAGCCACCAACATGGCCCCAGTAATCTTTTTTTTTTTTTTAAGACGGGAGTTTCACAATGTCGTCTAGGCTGAAAGGCAATGGCGCAATCTCGGCTCACTGCAACCTCTGCCTCCTGGATTCAAGTGATTCTCCTGCCTCAGCCTCCTGAGTAGCTGAGATTACAGGCATGTGCCACCATGCACAGCTAATTTTTCTTTGTTTTTTTTAAGAGATGGGGTTGGCTAGGCTGGTCTTGAACTCCTGATCTCAGGTGATACACCTGCCTTGGCCTCCCAAAATAATGGGATTACAGGCATAAGCCACTACTCCCAGACCTTTTTTTTTTTTTTTTTTGAGACAGAGTCTCACTCTGTCCCCAGTCTGGAGTGCAGTGGCGCGATATCAGCTCACTGCGACGTCTGCCTTCCAGATTCAAGAGATTCTCCTGCGTCAGCCTCCTGAGTAGCTGGGACTACAGGCGCCTGCCACCACGCCCAGCTAATGTTTGTATTTTTAGTAGAGTCGCGGTTTCACCATGTTGGCCAGGATCATCTTGATCTCTTGACCTCCTGATTTGCCTGCCCAAAGCGCCCTCCAAAGTCCTCCCTCCCAAAGTGCTGGGATTACAGACGTGAATCACTGCGCCCAGGCTCCCTTTTTAAACATTATTATTATTTTTTGAGACAGGTTCTAGCTTTGTTACCCAGGCTAGAGTGCTGTGTCTTGATCTTGGCTCTCTGTAATCTCCATCTCCCGGGCTCACATGATCCTCCTGCCTCAGCATCCTGAGTAGCTGGGATTACAGGTATGTGCCACAACGCCTAGCTAGTGTGTGTGTGTGTGTGTGTGTGTGTGTGTGTGTGTGTGTGTGTTTTGGTAGAGATGGGGTTTCACCATGTTTCCCAGGCTGGTCTCAAACTCCTGGGCTCAAGTGATCCTCCTGCCTCGGCCTCCGGAAGTGCTGGTATTACAGGCATGAGGCATTGTATCCAAACAAATTTCCCCTTCTTATAAGGACATGAGTCATATTAGGGCCCACCCTAATGCCCTCTGGGTTCAAGCGCTAATCCTGCCTCAGCCTCCTGAGTAGTTGGGATTACAGGCGCCTGTCACCACACCTGGCTAATTTTTTGTATTTTTAGTGGAGACGATTTCACCATATTGGCTAGGCTGGTCTTGAACTCCTGACCTCATGATCTGCCCGCCTCCTCCTCCCAAAGTGCTGAGATTACAGGAGTGAGCCACCACACCCAGTCCCATACAGGAATTTTTGGGAGGACATAAGTCAGCCTGTAAAACCCCAGGATCTCACTCCTTTGATTATGCTGGAGTACAGTGGTGCAATCTTGGCTCACTGCAGCCTCCACCTCCCAGGCCCAAGCGATCCTCCTGCCTCAGCCTCCCACATAGCTGGGACCACAGGTGTTCACCACCACACCAAGCTAATTAAAAAAAAATTTTTTTTCCTGGACCTGGCACAGTGGCTCCCTCCTGTAATCCCAGCACTTTGGGAGACTGAGGTGTGCAGATCACCTGAGGTCAGGAGTTCAAGATCAGCCTGACCAACATGGAGAAACCCTGTCTCAACTAAAAATACATAAAAAATTAGCTGGACGATGTGGCACATGCCTGTCATCCCAGCTACTCAGGAGGCTGAGGTGGGAGAATTGCTTGAACCCAGGAGGTAGAGGTTGCAGTGAGCCGAGATCGCGCCACTGCACTCTGGCCTGGGCAACAGAGTGAGACTCCATCTCAAAAAAAAAAGGAAAGAAAAGAAAATATGACTCTAGTATCACCCAGCTTGGGATACCATCTCTGCACCGTCAAGCTGTGTGATCTTAAGCAGGTGATTTGAGGCCTCAGCCTTCATCTGGAAAACAGGGCTGCTGTGGGAGAAATGGGATAACTCAGGTAAGGCATTTTGCACACAGTGGTTGGCATATATACGCATTCAGTTCATTTGTTTATTCCTCCACTAATTTATTCAATAATCATAATTTAACACCTACTATGTACTTGCACTAATAGGGTTTGGGAATGAAGCTGTGAAAAATGGATAAGCACTTGAAATTGGCTATTACTTCTACTATTATTGCAAGTCTTTGCCTTCAAGGAGTAGATCCTAATATGTTGGTAAAATCAGGATAGGTTTGGCAAAAGTGATCTTCTTGGACCTAGCAGTGTGGGTATCTGGAGTGAGAGGGGCTGGGGGCAGTTAGGGAAGGGAGGAGCAGTTAGGAACGGGGCTGAGAGCAGTTAGGAAGGGCTTTCCTGGGGAGGTGGTGCTTGGGACACCTGAGGCTGATTCTCCCAACAACCATTTGTTAAGCACCTACTGTGTACCAGCTGCTGTGGAACTGTGTGAGGAGCTGGGGTGAGACAGGTGCCCCACCCTCTCTGGGCTCACAGTCTCCTGGAGGGGACAGCCAGATAAACAGGTAGGTGGAGCCAGGTGCAGTGGCTCATACTTGTAATCCCAGCACTTTGGGAGGCTGAGGTGGGCAGGTCACTTGAACCCAGGAGTTCAAACCAGGGCAAATAGCAAGACCCCATCTCTATAAAAAATAAAAAGTTAATTGGGTATAGTGGCACACACCTGTAGTCCTAGCTACCCAGGAGGCTGAGGTGAGAGGATTGCTTGAGCCAGGGAGATTGAGGCGGCAGAGCCTTGATCGTGCCACTGCACTCTCAGCCTGGGCAGCTCAGTGAGTCACTACCTCAAGAAAAACACGAAAAATGAAAACCAAAAGCAAATAGGTGGTTCCATTAGACTGTGATCAGTGTTGACTTGGGGAGGGGCCAGGTGTCCTGCAGAAGGTGATATCTGAGCTTCATTTCAAAAGGTAAATAAGAATTACACAGCAAGGGGCCAATCACAGTGGCTCATGCCTTGTAATCCCAGCACTTTGGGAGGCCAAGGTGGGTGGATCACATGAGGCCAGGAGTTTAGATGGATCACATGAGAGGTCAGGAGTCTGAGACCAGCCTGGCCAACATGGTGAAGCCCCATCTCTACTAAAAATACAAAAAAAGGCTGGTCGAAGTGGCTCATGCCTGTAATCCCAGCACTTAGGGAGGCTAAGGCAGGCGGATCACGAGGTCAAGAGATCAAGACCATCCTGGCCAACATGGTGAAACCCCGTCTCTACTAAAAATACAAAAATTAGCTGGGTATGGTGGCGCATGCCTGTAGTCCCAACTACTTGAGAGGCTGAGGCAGGAGAATTGCTTGCACCCTGGAGGCGGAGGTTGTGTTGAACCGAGATCGCACCACTGCACTCCTGCCGCCCAGGCAACAGAGCGAGACTCTATCTCAGAAAACCAAACAACAAAAAAAAATTAGCCAGGCATGGTGGCATGTGCCTATAATCCCAGATTGGGTCATTGCACTCCAGCCTGGGAGAGAAGAGAGAAACTCTGTTTCAAAAATAAAATAAAGCCTGGGCACGGTGGTTCACACCTGTAATCCCAGCACTTTGGGAGACCAAGGCAGGTGGATCACGCGGTCAGGAGATCGAGACCATCCTGGCTAACACAGTGAAACCCGTCTCTACTAAAAATACAAAAAATTAGCCCGGCAGGATGACACACCCCTGTAGTCCCAGCTGCTTGGGAGGCTGAGGCCGGAGAATCACTTGAACCCAGGAGGCGGAGGTTGCAGTGAGCCACTGCACTCCAGCCTGGGTGACAGAGCAAGACTCCATCTCAAGAAAATAAAATTAAAAGAAATGATAAAATAAAATAAAAATAAAAGGGTTAGAGGTTCAGTGCCTTCAGGTGAGGGTGGTTGGGTGGCTTTTTCTCCTCCACCTCCAGGTTCAAGTGATTCTCACGCCTCAGACTACCATCTTTTCTTTTTTTTGAGACAGGGTCTTACCCTGTTGTCCAGGCTGGAGTGCAGTGGCGCACTCATGGCTCCTGGGTTCAAGCAGTCTTCCCACTTCAGCCTCCCTTAGTAGCTGGGACCACAGGCACTTGCCACCACCTGGCTAATTTTTTTTTTTTTTTTTGTAGAAACAGGGGTTTTGCCATGTTGCCCCGGGTGGTCCCGAACTCATAGCTTCAAGCAATTCACCCACCTCTGCCTCCCGAAGCGCTGGGATTAAAGTGTGAATCATTGAACCTGGCCTTGGGTGGCCTTTTCCATCTCCTCATGGTATTCTCCATAGAACCACTGCTTTCCCCAAATTTCAAAGATGGCAGCCAACACTCCTGTGCTCAGCTTCCTGGTCTTTGTCTTATATTTACGACATGCCGATTGGACCAGCTTTGGTTTCTAGTTCATTTCTGAGGCATTCATAGTATCCAGGGCCTTGGGAAAGGTTGGCATTGGCATGGGGGTCAACCCCACAGCGCCACATGGATCCCCAAACAAAAAAGGAGCAGGGGAATGGATGTCAGGGGACCAGATTTTGAAGGAGATAAGTTGTGCTAAGGAGCTTGAACTTAATCCAAGGATAATGAGAAGCAGAGGGTTGACTTGATCAGATTGGGTTTTAGAAAGATCACCCTGGCTGGGCATGGTAGCATGCACCTGTAATCACAGCTACTCAGGAGGCTGAGACAGGAGGGCAGCTTGAGTCCAGGAGTCCAAGACCAGCTTGGGCATTATAGGGAGACTGTATCTCAAAAAATAAAAAAGAAAGATCGCCCTGGCTGTCAAATAAAGAACAGATTAGAGGAAGGCAAGAGAGGAGGCAGAGAGGCCGGTGGGCAGACTCTTTCAGGAATAGGATGAGGCCCGGGAGGCACAGTGGGAGAGGGGACTCCACAAGAGTTGGAGACTGATGGATCAGGAAGTAAAGGAGAGGGAAGAGTGGAGGGCCATTCTGAGGTTTTGACTTTGGATCCCAGTGGGGAGCAGGATAGGGGCCTGTAATCCCAGCACTTTGAGAGGCTGAGGTGGGCAGATCACGAGAGGTCAGGAGTACGAGACCAGCCTGGCCAACATGGTGAAACCCTGTCTCTACTAAAAATACAAAAAAATTAGCCAGGCATGGTGGGTGCACCTGTAATCCCAGCTACTCAGGAGACTGAGGGCAAAATTGCTTGAACCTGGGAGGCAGAGGTTGTGGTGAGCCAAGATTGTGCCACTGGACTCCAGTCTCGGCAACAAGAGTGAAACTCCATCTCAAAAAATAAAATAAAATAGGCCAACTGCGTTGGCTCATGCCCGTAATCCCAGCACTTTGGTAGGCTAAGGTAGGTGGATCACCAGAGGTCAGGAGTTCGAGACCAGCCTGAACAACATGGAGAAACCCCATCTCTACTAAAAATACAAAATTAGCTGGGCATGGTGGCGCATGCCTGTAGTCCCAGCTACTTGGGAGGCTGAGGCAAGAGAATTGCTTGAACCTGGGAGGCAGAGGTTGTGATGAACCCAGATCATGCCGTTGCACTCCAGCCTGGGAACAAGAGTGAAACTCTGTCTCAAAAATACATAAATAAATAAATAAATGGAAGAGGCATAGGGAAGGGGCAGGCTGGGAATATGGTGGTGAAGTCTGGTGAAGATTCTATGATAGTTTTGGACAGGCCTGGGAGACAGCAAGTGATGATGAGTTGGGAAGGCAGGTAAGGGGATATGGGGGTTCAGAGCCTGGGGTCAGGGGTCTGGGCTGGGGATGAAGGGGGTTACCCACAGCCCAGGCTTTGATATCTGAGTCTGGGGAATTGAGAGAGTGGATCTAGCTCAAAGGACCCACATGAAGAGTTTGAAGTCCAGCCAGGAGGGGAGCCAGGGAGGAGCTCACGTCCTGGAGCTAGAGGTGGCCCTGTCTGTCCAGTCCTGCCCAGAGATGGAATGAGCTCATACCCACAAAGGTCCTTTGGGTTTAGAGATAGCAAAGTCACTGGTGACCTTGGAGGAATGGTTTCTGTAGAGTGGTGGAGCTGGGGAGTGAGTGGGAGGTGAGGACAAGGATGGAGGGGTGTGAACATCTCTTTTAAGAAGCGCTTTTTTTTTTTGAGGCAGCGATACTGTTAGCTGGAAGGGGTAACTAAGGTGAATAAGGGATGGAGGGAGGGTGGGAGTGGGGTACTGAGGTGCAGGGCTGTGTGCATGTTTTCCGATGAACGGACTGAAGCAGGTTCACGTGATGAGGGGAAAGACGAACATGAGTAAGGAGAGGAAAATAGAAGTCAGGGTGCTCAGGACTGGGACTGGGGTCTGTGGATGATGGGGCCAGCACTGGGGTGATGCAAAGCCTGGGAATGAGGTTGGCCTTGAGGGGGAAGGTCCATCTATGCTACAGGGAGGGGGTTCCTCCCAGATGGCCTCCATTCTCTCTGGAAGTGGGAGGCAAGGTCATATGCTAAGAGCCATATGGCGGGTGGAGTGGTAGGGGGGGCTCAGGGGAGATGGCGGGGGGTGGGGAGAGCAGGAAGGGTACTCACTGCTGAGCTGGGATCGCTGGAGGTGCCCTGGCAGAGCAGAGGTCACCTGCAGGACCCAGCAGCCCTGAGGGAAGGGCTGGGCATGGGGCATGCAGATGTGTGGGCCAGGCCAGGGTTTACAGGGTGGGTGGAGCATCCTGGGGCACCAGGTGAGGCTCAGCGAATGGTGAGCAGACCTGCTTGGCTGGATCATACATGGGATAAAAAGCCCTAGAGTACTGGGCTGTGAGACCTTTGCCTGGAAGACAATAGGGAGCCATGGAAGGCTATTCAGCAGGAATGGAACATAATCAAAGCCCTGTTTAAGAATTTGTAGGCTGGGTGCAGTGGCTCACGCCTGTAATCCCAGCACTTTGGGAGGCCGAGGCAGGTGGATCACAAGGTCAAGAGATTGAGACCATCCTGGCCAACATGGTGAAACCCTGTCTCTAGTAAAAATACAAAGAATTAGCTGGGTGTGGTGGTGCATGCCTGTAGTCCCAGCTACTCAGGAGGCTGAGGCAGGAGAATTGCTTGAAACCGGAAAACGGAAGTTGCAGTGAGCCGGGATCGC